>JAIPUX010001880.1:6925173-6942099 GCA_020142125.1 Phrynosoma platyrhinos | reverse complement strand
AGAATCTATAGCTGTAAATAAGTCCGCTAACACAGGAGTCCACCACTCGACATTGAATTTAAACACTTCGGGAGGTATGTTATCATTGTCCATACTCTTCAACCACCCAGTTTGACAGGGACAGTCCCAATTAATCCTATGTCCTTCCACTTTTTTACCTGCTTTTAAACTATCCATTTCTCTCTCTCTTCCCACAGTCATCCTTAATTGATGTAAACTGAATTCAGAGTGCAAAAGTAGTTTGCACTCAACTCAACAGGGTGCAGAGGACCGAAAGGGGGGCAATTTTGCCCTTTCCAGTATGCTCAGGCAAAAGCAAACTTCTGTGTTCATCCTCATTAATAACTTTTGCCATATTGACAGCACTCTGATGTTGTTTGGCTTCATGTGACCTAGTTTTCACCTTTGTGATGTTGGAGGTTATAATATATCTAAGAATTCAAAATTCAGCCTGGTTGTAGCTAGTGAGTTTTATTTTCTGGCAAGATAGAATTTAGCTGAAACATACTGTTTTGTGTTGCTCATGTCTCCTGAACTGAAGTTTTCTGGAATAGATTTTTAATGGGTGATCACAGAGTACTTACCTTGTAAGAAGGGGATGGAAATAGAGATGCATGGTGTCTTTAATTATATAGAAATGTGCAAGTGAACATGAGGAACCAGGCAATCACCCGGACATGCCATGGTAATCTGTAAAAATAGTATTAGTGTCCAGATGCAAACAGCACATCTTTAGAGTCGCACTCCTCCCTTGCCAGCTACTGAACAGCAACTGCACAAATTCTCCTGAAGATTACATTCCAACTTTTCAACTCTTCATCTCAAACTCCAGTCTAAGCATATTGCTATGCCTTGCTCTTAATAGCCACCAGCCACCAAAAGCTAATTTAAGCCATCATCTTTGAGCCATCTATTCTGGGTGAAAAATGTGCTGAATAGGCATCTTTATTTTTCAGGTGAAATAAAGTCCTAAAGAGAAGATCATACCCTTGCTTGAGAGCCATGTGCCTTCAAGTTGCCTGTCAATTTATGCCAACCTCATGAGTTTCCTAGGGTTTTCTTAGGCAACAAAAACTCAGAGGTGGTTCTGCCACTTCCTTCCTAAAATATAGCCTACAGCACATGGTATTCATTGGCAGTCTCCCATCCAAGTACTAACAAGGGCTGACCCTGCTTAGTTTCCAAGATGACAAAGAATTGGGTGCCTTTAGGATAGTATTTAGGCCCTTTAAGAACTATACTGTGATTGGTTTGTCAACTGTGGATGCAGTTGCCAGCTGAACTCCTTTGTGTATTAATGATGTCTTGTTTTTGTTGTTTTTAATTCATCCTTGGTATAATTTCATAATTGTCTTCTTTAGGAAAAGATTCCACCTCAGCATTAGGAGGAACTTCTTGACAGTAAGAGCTGTTTGACAGTGGAACACACTCCCTTGGACTGAGACAGAGTCTCCTTCTTTGGAGATTTTTAAGCAGAGGCTGGATGGGGGTGCCTTTGATTATGAGTTTCTGCATGGTGGGGGACTGGATTGTAGCACAAAATCCTTAGGGGAATTTTATTATTAGCTCAAATATAGCAAAAGGGGGCCAGCTACAAGAGCCCAAGGGATCGCCCTCCCGATGTTTATACCAGGAGACCAGGGAGTTCCAAGAAATGAAGCTGAGACTGATGTCAGTAGCTAGCTAGTTTATTGAAATAGGGGAGACTCACTCACAGACTACACACTCACACACACACTCAAGGCTCAGGAAAATCAGGGTTGGAGTTTGGAACAGAATGCAGGCATTACTAAGGGTGATGCTTACCAAGATGTAGTCTTCCTCCAGGAAGCGAATGGGATGCGGGGTGGTGGGAGACAAGTCTAGCTCCGCAGCCTAGGGTTTGAGCTGACTTCCTGGTAACTAGCTTCAAAGGTCAGAGTGACGTGGAGTCGTTTAGACCCAGAAGGTAGCACACTGACTGACCAAAATCTGGGGCTTATATAGGGCCAAACAGGCCCTGGGGCGAAAGGCAATAAGGGTGGCGATGGCGCCCGGTTGTATAGGATTTCTTTGTAGTTGGCGATCTTCATCCGAGGGGTCCATTTCCTGGGAAAGTGTTCGACTAGGTGTCAAAAATGTGCCTTCCGATGGGAGGGGGTGTGAGGCTGAGGGACACAATGTGCGCATTACACCTTTGATGTCCGAGGCTTACATCTTTGATGTCCGAGGATGCTTGCGCCTGGGTGACACAAAGCACCTTCCAATAGCTCATCGGGGAAAATCCCTTCCGCAACTCTCCTAGACTATCTGGGGGATATGCATAAGAGGGGTCTGCCCAGATTATGGGAGCCGAGGACTTTTGCCTCCAATTTCCCTGCCAGAGTTCATCTGGAGGTCATCAGGGAATTCCTCGTTTTTAATATCAGAGGAACTGTGGGTAGCATATGAGGTTTATCATATTTTTGGAAATTAAGGGCACTCTGGGTAACAGGATGGCTCTTCAAAAGCAAACTTTTGAAGCTAAAATATCTGTTCATTAGTGGTGCTATGCAACACACAGACACTAGCCTATACAGGTTGAGTCTTCCTTATCTGGAATTACGAAATCTGAAATACTCTGAAAGCCAAAACTTTTTTCATAGGTGGCTGAGATAGTGATACCTTTGCTTTCTGATGGTTCTATGTAGACAAATTTGTTTCATGCACAACATTATTAAAAATATTGTATAAAATTATCTTCAGGCTATGTGTATAAGGGGTAAATGAAACATAAATGAATTTTCTGTTTCGACTTGGGTCCCATCTCCAAGATAATTCATTATGTACATATATGCAAATATAGGTACATTAGCCACTGGGGTTTGGTTCCAGGACCTCCCATATATAACAAAACCCATGAATTCTCTTGTCCCATTATATACAATAGTGTAGTAAAATTGTGTCCCTTATATAAAATGGCATAAAATGACAAACTCAAGGTTTGTTTTGGAAATTTATATTTTTGTTAATATTTTCATGCCATAGATAAGTGAATCTACAGAGGGTTGACTGTATTGTAAAATCCCATATCAATGAATCAATAAATAATCCAAAATCCAAAACACCAAGCATTTCAGGTAAGGGAGGCTCAACATGTAGTTAACTATTGGATCTGAAAATGTGCTGAACTTTTATTCAAGGTTGACCTAGGGTAGGGTACAGAGAGGTGTATGTATTTTGAGTAGCTCATGCCACCTTTGCAACTCTTAAAATATACTGTCTTCAACGTGAGATTATTTTCCATACAGTTCACACGGGCTGAGAGGTTACCTGTGTTATTTCTTGAACAATGGTTTCCAGGATGAGTTGACTGAAGTCCTGCCTTTCTAGTACAAAAGTGGGCAATGTTGGGCCAATATGAGTTGTAGTCTAACAACAATTGGAGAGTGACAAATTGCCCATTTCTGCTCTAGCATAACAAATGTTTAGTTGTCTGTTTTAACAGAGAGGTGCCTTTAAAAAACTCCTAGAATGATTTCAGAGTAGTACAGGCTTATCTCAGCTAAGCCTCTGCCAGTGAAGCTCCTTTTTACATAGATTATTTATGCCTGTCAGGCCTTCTTTTCCTTCTCGTCCTCTGTATAGTTGGATTTTTAAAGTAGCACCAGCATTAGGAGGATGGCAAAGGAGGGCTGGAATATACAGATGTTTAGTGTTGGGTTGCAGCATTGTGTCTACATTTAAAAATGCATTAATAAAGCTTGAGCTGGGAAAGTGAAGGATTCTGCTCTAGCCAATTCTACTGTAGCCCTGTGTTCATGCAGGTAAGGTAAAAAGGAGTTTACTGAACAGCAAAAGATAAAGGGGGAGAGCAGATAACCTTGCCTCATCAGTTGCCTTCATTATATATATAAAAAAGTATAGATCTATAATTCTGGCCACTAAAGTGGCAGTGGTGGTGGTTATGCATATTCTAGTTATGCATATGCATATTATGCATATTATGGCACCCCTAAGGTGAACCTATCATAGTTGTTGTTTTTGTTTTTGAGGTAAGATTAATTTAGAGGAAGTTTGCCACTGCCTTCCTCTGAACCCTTTTCTCCCAAGAATCCTACTCCAGGACTCAGATGACTATCCCCATTCCCAGTCTTTCCATATTATTTCTAGGGTTTGTTTGTTTGTTTGCTTGCTTTTTAATTAAAGAAGTAATGCCCAAGAATAAACCTGCTTTGTTAACTGAGGTATACCTGCATACATGTACTCAGGGATGACCTGAATTTTAATAAACCTACTTTCTGGTCTAGTATGTAAATTGAACCAAATATTAAGATAGCTACCCTAATTGTATTAGCATAACCCATGGACATAGTGCAATCATCATCATGCATCTTCAATTTCCTGGAGGAAAAGAGAACCAAAGAAAATGACCTTTGAAATCATGTGAACCAAAACCACATCAGAATGCTAAGCAGGAGAACAGCACATATATTCATAGTCAAATACCAACTGGTATAAAACTGAATCCATGGGGGAATCTGTGGCAATATTCCATATTATCTTTCTTGCACTGATAGTATAGGGAGTAATTGTTTAGTCAAAGTAGTGTACCTTTAAATTCAAAATTAAAAGCTATGCATTTTTTTAAGCACTTCTTAAATTTCCAGAGTTGAAAACCATTTTTAACAAGCAGCTTTTCCACTTTGCAGCATGAATAGGAAAAATACTGAGTTGGATTTATTTATTTGCATTAGATGAAGGGTAGATAAATGTGGTTCTCCAGATATTTTTGGATTGCAACTTCCATCATGCCTCACCATGCTGGTTGGGCTGATGGGAATTGAATTCCAGCATCTGGCGCTTCACAGTTGCCTGCCCTATTTTGGGTAAACACAGGAGTTCCAGCTGCACTCCCTACTGCTGTGTACTGTCTCATTGATTTCAGTGAGAGAAAAGAATGGAGTATCAGTTATTCTGTTGTATGTAGAGGGTTCAGTGTAAAGGGTACTGCATAATCCTTGTTAGCTTCACTGAAGAGAGAGTTGGCCATCAATCAATGTCATGTCTTTAAAGGGCAAATGAGTATTTATTGTACTGCAGAGCCTGCTTCCTTATTAGAAATGTTTGCAGAATGCACATCACTCTCCCAGCATCTCTCTCCCAAATATCAACCTAGAAAGTAATGTAAAAAAACAAACCCTCCATTTGTTTTGGGGTATATATATTCCCTCCCCCATGGCTCACTGAAGATAATCACCTTTTGCAACATTTCTTGGCACTCGCTGGGAAAAGGTCACAGCAGGCATTAACAGCATTTCAGTCTGAGTTATAGGCTTGAATAAAGATTGCAGCTTTACCTTTTTGGGAAATGATCAAGAGTTATTACTACTTTGTGTCTGCCATAAGCAGCCCTTTTGCTCTTGATTAGTGCTGATTTTCTAGGAGAACTAAGAATAAGTAGCAAATTGTGCATACATTACATAGCTCTAAAAGATATATAGTACAGTGGACATGGAGCAGCCAGGAATGAGATATATAAAGCGAAATGAAGACCTTCAGTGACATGTTGTGGTTTGCACCACCATTTGACTTCTCTGTTCTTGTATGGCATTTTCCATGTAATATATATCCTTTAGTTATAAGTATTTGGAATTCTTTTAGTTCATTGTAAAGATCCTGGATTGATCCCTTTGCCTTATATTACAACTTTCTTGATGCAAGTGGTCTTACTATTTTCATAAGCACATGAGGCAAGAATTGTTCTCTTTGGTGGGTAATATATGAGCAAGTGCAGCTGGGTGAGTATACTTCATCTGTTCTCTTTTGTATCCACAGTTGTGAGCCTACATCTAGGTTTGATTTTTGTTATTGTTCTTTCAATTTCAAGCGGGAGTGATCAGGCAAGCGGCTATTTAGGTAGTATTATAGACTGTGTTCTGCAGTTGGAAGAACCCACTGCATCAGTGGCTAAGTTTTCACATTTGCATTTTAAAACTGAGACTGTAGAAAAGTTTCTTCTGGATTAGAGAAGGCTGCACCAAGCCAGTAGGCTAGTAATTCCAACAAATTGCTCTAACAAACAGCATAAAAAAATCCTCCTTATTCCATAGAACACTGTGTGTGGAACAAAATTATGCAAATTCTAAATGGGGGGGATAAAATGTAGTTTCAATATCCATTAGTCAGCTCTGCCTGAGGTCTAGTGCCTTTACTAAACTTATCTTGGTTATGTAATATTTTTCATTATATTTTCCTTTGATCACTAAACTTTGAATTTAGCAGCTCAGTGCTTGTGTGGTTTGCTTGCCTGCTTGGATCACCAATGGCACTGAGAATGAACAATGAACAAATGCTGTGTAACATTTTAAGTTAAACTGATCAGTACAAAAGAAAACTTCAAGGTAGCAGATAAATGACTGGGAAGGCATTCACTGTTTAGTTTAGTAGCCTACTGTTCAAAAAAGACATTTTAATGAGTCTGTAGGATGAGCCTTCTATCTCAGTAGTGGCAAATCTTTTCAGCAAACCTGAAAGGTAGGAAGGAGTGCCACTCTGAGTGCTCTGCTGAGGGATGTGAAAATTTGCCACTTTTGTTTTAGTTTCTTAGAACTAGCATTCTCTTCCTGTACAAGTTCTCTATCAGGTTGCAAGACTTTCTTCCAGAATGGAAATTAGTGTGTATTTTGGCTACACTCTTCCTAATGTACATGGTTTTTGCACATTTTTCCTTGTTGACAGAAGCATGTTTTCATGCATATCAAAAATATATGTATTTTTAGTTGTGCGCTTGTACTTGTGTATGATTTGTGGCAGGGGGAATCTAATATGTACCTATTATTGTTTTCCAATGACAGGAAACTGAAAGATAATATAGATGCATTTGTTAATAGTCTCACAGACCATAAATCAGATACATCGGGGGATAGTATATATATAAAATGGGTTAGTGGGAATTTCTTCACCATCCCTAGCCTTCCATCCCTACAAACCAGCTATTAAAAGGGAGGCTATACATTTGACAAATAAAGAAAGAAATAGGAGTGCACACTACATATACAGCCCCTCCCCACACAGGTGAGGTTTTTGGGTCAATTCTAAGGTGAGCTCTATCCTGAACGGGCCAGTGGGGCCAAGTGCCTTTGATGGGGCAATAGACCTGCTCTGAGTTTAGGCCCAAACATTATAGAAGGTATTGTAACCAAGACAGCTTTGGGGTTTTTTATATTAGCTCAATAAATGGCTAGGTTACATTTGGAAAGCGCTTGGAACCTTCTCTGTGTTTACGGAGTTAGGAGGCAAGAAGAACCGCAGAGGCAAACTCTCAATGAATAATTTTTATTTAAAAGGGGAAAAACCAACATACACACAACACATACGCTCACTCAAACACACAAGAACTGAGAAACAGAGGAATTAGCATCAAATAGAATTAGGCCTTCTAATGGAGAAACTGTACCTATATGGATGGTGCTCCTCTTGTAACTGGATCGTGGAGGGAGGAATGGGAACTCAGTCATTCCTGGGCCACTTAGAACTGGCAAGTGAAAGAGGAGTTTAGCAAAGGAAAACCAGCAGCCCTTCTGCCTCTAAACCAAGCTAATCCAATGAACAAAGAAAAGTCTGGGGTTTAAATAGACATTTTGTGCCCTGGGGCAAAGTCCAGAGACTCAGTGGGACCAAATGTTCCAAATCTTTGATATGTATAGTAATACTTTGAAGTAGGATTTTCCAGAGATGTAACATCAGGGTGTAAGTGGGTCTATTCCTGCATCCTACAGATCACAATGACAGGTAGATGGAGTTGTTTACTCCAACTGGAATTGTCTTGTTGTTTCAGGGCTAAGCCTTTCCTCAGCTCCTCTTGGCATGTCTGGGTTGTAAATCCTTTTTTGTAATTCCTAAGCTAGTTTACATGATCTCCCCATCTAAACTTCATGCCATCCACTCCAGGATCATAGAGGCAGAATTTATAACCACTCTGATCTCAAACAAGGAGGGGTAGGAGAAGGTCCTTTCAATAGTAACAGATCTCAGTGTCCAAGACACTGAACCCTATCTCCAGCATCGTTTTGGCACCTTGAATAACTCCTATAAGAGGAGAGATGGAATCCAAAGCAGATGGACAGCTCCATCTAAAGAGTAGCAGAAAATGATAAGACAGCCAAAGGATGTGGGTTTTTTTTAAAAAATGATTCATCTTTTGACTCACCATCAACCATTTGAACAAACATAAATGATGACTATGTTGGCTTACTGAATATTACATATATTAGATAAATGCCAAAATACAATATTCTGCTTGATTACTTGGGCAACACTCATGAAAGAATAGATAAAGTGTTCACCTTCAGTTTTAAAAAATTACTGAGCAAATTTAACTTCTGTTAAAACAGGGGTAGGCAACCTTTTTGAGTCGGGGACCGAGTTGCTGTCCCTCAGACAATTGGGGGGGGCCAAAGCACCAAAAATAAATAAATAAATAAATAAATAAATAAATATATTTGAAAAAAAAAATTAAAAAATTAAAAAAATATGCATGCACACTCTCTCAGCCCCAGAAAAGCCATGGCAAAACCCCTGTGGAGATTTTGCCAAGAAAACCCTAAGAACATGTAATCAATAATCAATATCATCATGGTGGGTGGTTGTGGTGGCGGTGGGGGCGGCAGTGGCAGGACCAACCTAGGGCCGGTCCAAAGGCCTCAGGGGGGCTGCATCTGGCCCCCAGGCCTTAGGTTGCCTACCCCTGTGTTAAAATAAAGTAATAATTAAATTATAAATTTTACTAGGTTTTCCATAGATGTATGGTTGCTATTCAGGATTTTGAAAATGTACTAAGTTGCTTTAAATGTATCAATTATATTAGTATTTGGGAAGCAAGGAGCAAAAAGATGTATTTATTGAATACCTTCAATAGAGAAAAAGGAAAAGAAACCATGCATGACAGATAAAATGGTATAATCAATAAAGGAAAGAAGAGAAGCAAAAGAAAAGGTAGATAGGAACAAACTAAGAACCAGGAATGCAACCTTACAATGGCTCGTGTGAAAAGGTAAAGACAACTACTACAATGACCAATGCAGAGGATTAGAAGACCAAACCAAAAAGGGAAGAACAAAAGAGATATTCAACAAAATCTGGGAATTCAAAGAAAAATTCATACCAAGAATTGGGACACTCTATGTCAATAAAAATCATATAATTCAAGATCAGGAAGGAATAAAAAGGCATTGCACACGATACATAGAAGAGTTATATAAAAGAGATGACAAAATGAAGGACACATGGAATAAAGAGCGATATGAAGATGAACCCCAAATTCTAAAAAGTGAGGTGGAAACTGCAATAAGAGAAATGGCAAAAAACAAATCAGCAGGAACAAATGATATTTCAATCAAATGGCTGCAAGCCACATTGACAGAGCCAGCTGTAGTGCTAATCAACATATGTCAACAGATATGGAACTACATTGCAAACATATGATAGATAATGGAGTGCACTAGGGAATTCCAAAAGAAAATCAGCATGTGCTTTATTGGCTATAGGAAAGCTTTGGACTGCATAGACCAGGGGTAGGCAACCTTTTTGAGCTGGGGCTGGGTTGCTGTCCCTCGGACAATTGGGGGGCCGAAGCACCAAAAATAAATAAAGAAATAAATTTTAAAAAATTTTAAAAAAATTAAAACAATTTAAAAAATATGCATGCACACTCTCTCAGCCCCAGAAAAGCCATGCCAAAACTCCTGTGGAGATTTTGCTAAGAAAACCCAAAGAACAAGTAATAACAACAATAATCAATATCATCATGGCGACGGGGGGCAGCAGCGGCAGGACCGGCCTGGGGCTGGTCCAAAGGCCTCGGGGGGTTGCATCTGGCCCCCGGGCCTTAGGTTGCTTACCCCTGGCATAGATCATGAAAGGCTATGGAGTGCCATTAAAGACACGGGAGTGCCAATACATCTCACAGTCCTGATGAGAAATCTGTACTCGAACAGAACACAGAGAAACAGAATGGTTCCTGATTGGCAAAGAGATCAGACAAGACTATATCTTATCACCCTACCTGTTTAACTTATATGCAGAACATATTATAAGAAAACCAGGCTTGGACACAGAAGGAGTGAAAATAGGAGGAAGGAATATCAACAATCTAAGATACACAAATGACACCATAATATTGCAGAAAACCTTCCAGACGTGGAACAACTACTGAGGAAGATCAAAGAAGAAAGTGCAAAGGCAGGCTTAATGTTGAATATAAAGAAAACAAAAATAATGACCATGAAGAAGCTACACAAATTTAACTTAGACAATGAGGAAATAGAAATAGTAAAATAATTCTCATATCTGGGATTAAACATTGATAGGAACGAGGACTGTAGCCAATGAAGAAGATTAAGAATGGGGAGGGTGGCTAGGAAAGAACTAGAAAAGATTCTGAAATGCCAAGATATACAACTGAACACAAAAGTTAAAATCATACAAGCCATTGTATTCCCTATTACCATGTATGGTTGCTGGAAAGCTAAGATAGAAGATAGGAAGAAAATCAATGCATTTGAGATGTGGTGCTAGAGAAGAATGCTGAGGATCCCATGGATAGCCAAAAGGACAAAGAAATGGGACCTAGAGCCAGAAACCTCCCTCAAAACCAAGATGACAAAACTTAGGCTGTCATACTTCGGACACATCATGAGAAGGGAGGCCTCACTGGGAAAAAAAATTAATGCTAAGGTAGAGAGAGATAAAAAGAGAGAAAGACTCCATGCTAGGTGGATTGACTCTATTAGGGAGGTCATGGATATGTGTTTACAGGAACTAAGAAGAACATCAGAGGATAGGGCAGGGGTAGGCAAGCTTTCCCCTTTAAGGGCCGAGGGACTTCAGCTCCCAGAAGCCTCAGCCATATTGGCCAATAGTCCCATGTTGGCCAATAGCTCCTGGGATTCTGGGAGCTGAAGTCCCTCGGCCCTTAAAGGGGAAAGGTTGCCTACCCCGGGATAGGGAGTCTTGAAAATGTCTCATCCACAGATCTTGAATCGAGATCAATTCAAGGGTGGTTAACAACAACAAAAATTGATAATATAGTTTTGGAATGAAACATATAATGACAATTTAGGACAATACTTTATCCATGCCATAACCTGCAATCTTATTTGTACATTCTAACGAGTAAATTCCATTGAGTACAGTGGATTTTACTTCCCTCTAATCATGCCTAGGATTGTTAATATATATTTGTAAATATTATTTAAATAAGTGAAACTATTTGCATCGGTACTGAAACAGCAAAAATAGATGCTGGTTCTGTATTGAATTGTGTTGAGTTCACACATCTTTGACTGCAAGTAGGCATTACAAATGAGATGAGACTGCTGTGGAAAATGGCATTCCCTACCTATTTCTCCCTATATTGTCCAAATGCTGATATGTGTATATACCTAGGGTAAGGATGCAGGTGATGTAATTTATTGCTAAGTAGATGATCATCTGTGATTTGTTTGAGTAGTCCCAGCAAGTTCCTTATTTTGATTTTGCAGTTGGTGATATATGTGCATTTATAAACAGGGTATATATTGGAAGACAGATGGGAAAATTCACAGTACAAATGTCATGGCTTACAGGAACATCCACCACTAAACACATATACAGCAAAGTGGGGGAAGGATAGACACAGTATTTCCATTTCTTGTATCAGCTCATCATCTGTCCATGATTTCTATCTCTTCCCTTCTAAATGGCATGTAGCAATTTCTGCACTCCTATATATAGTCAGGGTCTCATCTTCTGAAACTATGGACTTCATGGTGAATCCACTTGGAAGCCATTGCTTTCAGTCTGGACTCTGATAGCCTGACCCAGAATTTTGTTGCAATCCACAGGGAACAGTGTATTTTATCCCCTGAAATCCTTACTACTACTGCTATGATAATGATGATGATAGTCATGATCATATGTGGGTGTTACCGTAGCTAGCAGAGACTAAGACAGGGGTAGGCAACCTTTCCCCTTTAAGGGCCGAGGGATTTCAGCTCCCAGAAGCCTCAGCCATGTTGGCCAATAGTCCCATGTTGGCCAATAGCTCCTGGGATTCTGGGAGCTGAAGTCCCTCGGCCCTTAAAGGGGAAAGGTTGCCTACCCCTGGACTAAGAGAATGGATCTGGCAGCCAGATTTTGTTTCTAATAGTCAGTATTAGAGTATTTCTCACATCTTGACTGCTTTTTTAAAAAGTTATTTTTTCCCATGGTTAAGAAAGTTCTAATGGCTTTTCCAACTGACCACCAAGATTATGTCATTGATTGTCAGTAATGAGTTGGCAGCCATATTGGGGGATCCTCCTGCAAAAATAAATGGAGATGAACTTCTTATGTTCTAGAGAGTGGTAGTTCTCAGCCTATCCTTCTCCAGATGCTACTGGACTTAATCCTAGAAAATATGGCTAGTGATTCTGGGAGTTGAATTTCCAAATATCTGGAGGACTAAAAACTGAGAGCCACTGCTAAGAGCTAAAGGTTGAGCTTTATACCACCAGTGAGACAGTGAAACAGTTCAATAGAATATGAGTGGAATCATAGCTTCAGAACCATTAAAGATCTGTAAATGCCAAAAAGGCAGGTATGATTTTTACATCCCTGTTTCTGAAACAGTCTGTGGTGTTTGCCTCCTGACATAGAAAATATATTCAGTATTTAAAGTAGTATACTTCCCAGCAACATTTTCTCCATGACAGTATAGTCACCACACAAGTAGCTATTGGTGTAGTGCAGTCTGCGTGTTTGCAAAATCTGGCTTTGCTGCAGGGATGAGTCAGCCTGGTCTTTGCCTCTCCTTGTTTAAAAATATGTGGCCCTAATCATACAATTTCAGGAAAGTTTGGAGAGCAACAGGAACAACAACTCTGTCCAGCTGAAATGAGGAGTGTGATCAGATGGCTGGAGAGATGTGTCTGTATTGCCACCTGAGCAAGCCTGGGCTCATTCAGTAATTGATTTCAAATTTTGGCATAGAATGAGATGTGGGTAAGAGTGTGACCTATGGACTAGAAAATGAGCAGTGCAAATGTGACTTCTGCTGCAATTCACTTGGCAACTTCAAGCAAGATTCTCATTGCCTCAGTAATTCCCAACCAATTTCTATAATAGAAACGTAATAAATTCTATTACTAAAATGCAAACAATTTCATAGATTGGTGAGGAAAGTCATGGGGGAATCATGACACTCACAGGCAATATCCAATAGAAGCCCCTGGCATCTGCACAATCTCAATAGGCATGGCAATTTGGAAGAACCTTGCTTTTTAGGCAACAACATTTGCTACATCAAACCTGGGGAAAGAATAATTCTAGCCTATCCAACCTTCCCATCCCCAATTTCATATTCCATCTCAAGTTTAGTCCTTTTCAAGTGAAAATCCTACCCTAAAAGGCTGCCAAAATACAGCCATTTTCCTTTGAATACTCCAACCTCATAAACTTGCTCCAGGTTGCAAAACTCTGAAGACCCAAGAAGTTATTCCAAGTTGCAGTTTTGGTTGACATTTGGCCACAAAATGTGATGGTACAGTACACTGTGGGGCCAGAGGGGTGAGAACTGGTCCCTGCCACTATTTCTTACCCTTCTCCTAGATCAGGGATCGGCAAGTTCCCCTAATCTTGGGCTGGGCTGGGGATCCCTTGGTCTTCCACGGGCTGCCGCCGCCAACTCCCACCACCTCTGCACACGTCACGGCTGCCATTTTGTTTTCCAAAATGGCAGCTGCGACTTGTTCATGCACATGCAGGAGAACTATGCATGCGCAAATGAATCACGACCACCATTTTGGAAAACAAGATGGAGGCCATGACGTGTGCGGCGGCGGCGCGGCACAGCAGCAGCACGCACAATGGCGGTGGGGGGCGGCAGCAGGGGCCCGTCTAAAGGCCTCGGGGGGCGGACCCAGCCCACGGGCCGTAGGTTGCCGATCCCTGTCCTAGATTGTGCACCACATCTCACTGTGCTCTGAACATAGAGACACAACATGAAAGTCTTGGTCATTAAGATTCAGATTTTGCCCTCATCACAAGTTCCCAAAACAGAGAAATGTAATTTTTGAGTATATGAATGATTGGCAAACATCCACTTCTGTGGAAGAAAATAAAGTAGTGCAGTCCAATGCATGAATTTTTCCCTCCCCATTTCAGGGGGGGGGGTCATCCTCTTCCCCAGCTTGGTCCACAAGTTGCACATGAACATGTGGCTTTTGCAATACAGAATTAGACCTACTCTGTCCAAATAGACCTTCTTTATCTAGAAACCCCCCTGCTCTGTTCTTTTCTTTGTCTTGGTTGCACTGAAATGTGACCTGTTGTCAACAAAGTGAAGGGGAAAGACAGTGGTATGATTAAATTCAGAAGGAAGAGGTAAATTATTACTGTTTAGAATTTTATTAATATCAATATGAAGTCAAAGGCTTTCATGGATGGCATCCATGGTTTTCTGTGGGTTTTTCAGGCTATGTGGCCATGTTCTAGAAGAGCTTATTCTTGACATTTCACCAGTATCTCAGAGAATGCTGGTATGGAAGTGAGTGGGGTATACACACTGTGTGACCCTTGGTTGAGATGAATTGATTTACATGTTAATCTGTGTTGGTCTATGGTTGAATGGCAAGGCCTCAAGGTATCTATTTGATTAGTGATCCATTGTCTGCTGGGAAATCCCCTGACCCTGGGTGGTTTTCATTTGTACATGCTGGATCTTGATTTTGGTGTTGGTTTTGGGAGCCAAATTTAAGGGTTTCTTCTTTCTTGTTGAAGTTGTCCAGGTGTTTGCATATTTCAGTGGCTTCCCTGTGCATTCTGACCCAATAGTTGTTGGCATAGTCCAGAATTTCAGCGTTTTCAAATAGCATTTTATGCCCATGATGATTTATAACATGTTCTGCTACTGCTGATTTTTCTGGCTGACCCAGTCTGCAGTGTCTCTTGTGTTCCTTGATTCATGTTTCAACACTGTATTTGATGGTCCTTATGTAGACTTGTCCACAGCTGCATAGCATCTGTCAGAGGGTCTCTCCTGTCCTTTGCTGGATTATCTTGGTAGGTTTGTAGATCCTTTGGAGGTTGTGTTTCCTCACCACTTTCCCTATTCTGTCTGTGACTCCTTTGATGTATGGTAAAAATACCTTCCCTTTGGGTGGTTGTTTGTCTTCACTCCTATGGACTTTCCTGGGTCTGGCAGCTCTTCTGATGTCTGAGCTGGAATAACCATTAGCCTGTACAGCCCAGTCTAGGTGCTTTAATTCATCTTCCAGGAAGTGGAGTTTGCTGATCCTTTTTGCCTGGTCTACAATGTTTTTATTGTGCTTCTTTTTTGTCCTGTCTGCTAATTGGAGTTCTTGTGTAGGCATCTGTCCATGTCTTTTGGTTTTCTGTATACTTTGTGGCCTAAACATTGGTTCATTTTGCGAATGACCAAGACATCCAAGAATGACAATGTTTCTTCCTACTAAAAATATTGTAGACTGAGCAAAAAGGATCTGTGAATACCACTTCCTGGAAAATGGATTTAAGCACCTAGACTGGGCTCTACAGGCGAATGGTTACTCCAGCTCAGACATCAGAAGGGCTGCCAGACCTGAAAACCCCACAACAAAAACATTTATCAATATCATTACATTAGTGTTTGAATTTGGTACTTGTAAACCACTTTGTGATTTTATTATGAAGACTAGAAAACCTCATGATAGGCCACAATAGGTCAGAAACGACTTGAACACAAACAACACACACTCAAAAGTATATACATAATAAGTGTGTGAGAGAGAGAGAGAGTGAGAGAGAAAGAGAGAGAGAGAGAGAGTAGGACCAGAGGGTAGCCCATGGTCTAAAGGTTTGGAGTTGGGGAAGAGTAGATTCTAATTGAACATTAGAAGGAGCTTCTTAACAGTAAGAGCAGTTTGGCAATTGAATCAATTGTTAAGAGAGGTAGCAAGGTCTCTTTCTTTGAACATCTTCAAAAAGAGGCTGGACAGCTAACTACTGGGAATGCTTTAGCTGGAGATCCTGAACTGAGCAGGAGTTTGGACTCAGTGCCCCATGGGTCTCCTTCCAACTCTATGGAAATTATCGCAGCACTAATAAAACCAGCTAACCTGAGCTGGCTTAAAATTTAAAACGGGTGGCATCCTGATGTTATCAGAAGGATTTAGCTGCTGAAATTGCCACCTGGGTCCAGCCCAGGTCCATCCCTGCTCCCAGGGGCACTCAGCACACTCCTTTTCGAAGCCAGGAGTTTTCCAGCCTAAGGAAATGGCCACCAGAGTGGCCCTGGGAGCAAGGCTGGACCTGGGCAGCAATTTTAGCAGCAAAATCCTTCTGATAACATCAGGATGCTGTCCGTTTTAAATTTTAAGCTGGCTCAGGTAAGCCAGTTTTATTAGCGGTGTGATAATCTGCTATGATTCTATGAATATGAACAAATATAAATCAATGGCAAAATAAGGTGGGGATAGTAATATGAATAAGCATTTTATTTACAGTGTTTTTGATGTGTTATTTGAAGGATGTGGAGAGGAAAAACCATCTCGGCTACTCAATAACCTTTTTCCTTTTGCATTCATACTAGATCAAAACGTCCAGCTCCAGTTCCAACAGCCACCCCAAGAATTGACTCTCCTATGCCTGTGATCCCTCATCAAAAGGTATGTGTTTTACAATTTGTCTTGAGATACTCATCATAGCCTCCTCTGTTGATGCTCCTCTCAGGGGCACGGGTATGAAAAGCAGGCAAGAAATTAGATCAAAGTCTTTTAGCGTGTCCAGACTACAAATCTCACTTGGCACTCCTATGGGAACAGGGTTGCCATGAAGATGGGATCAGGATTCAAGAGAACTCCTGTCTCTGACCTACACAGAGAAAGAAAATCAGTATGTTCTTATTCTGTGGTATAGAACAGCCTCCATCATTTTGAGACAGAGAAAAAT
>JAIPUX010001880.1:6893964-6922337 GCA_020142125.1 Phrynosoma platyrhinos | reverse complement strand
AGTAGAAAGAGAGGAAGGCCACATGCTAGATGGATGGACTCTATTAAATAGATCACCAGTATGAGTTTGCAGGAGCTGGGCAGAACAGTGGAGTACAGGGGTCTTCGAGATGTCTCATCAGCAGGGTCACCATGGGCTGAGATCTACGCGAAGGCAGTTAACAACAACAAATAGATGAAAAGTAAAGCTAGCCCCCATGGATGTGGGTTGACGGGAAACAAAGGCAGTAAAAATGAGTCAATAAAGTTTGGCTTCTTCATTTGAAGTTACAAAATTAGATATCAGGGACACGAATTTTACTCTGGCTTACCTTAATAGGCTACTTATCTTGTGCCCCTCCACACAAAAAATCCACCTCTCCCTCAGGGAAGCATTCAGCTGTGCAAACTGTCTAAATGAAATTTAAAGTGATACAATCCAGAGACAACTTTGGAGTCTCCTTATCTGAGTGAGGCAGGTGTTAAGAGTGCAGAAATCAAGACATGAGTTCAGCATTGTAGTACTTAGAAAATGATTCTCAACAGAGGTTTCTAAGCTGTGCATTTGACTCACATGACTCACTTTTGACTCACATGCACAAGTAACTCTCCCATACATCAAGTATAGTTAATGACAAAAATAATATTTCCCTTCCGTTCTTCCCCTAGCGCTCCGTTTTACTTTTACTCTATTAGCAATAGACCAAGTAGTAGTATTTCTTCATTAAAAATTAATAAGAAATTAAGACTTTCCACTTTTTATATGTGCCTGGTCATTTTTAAAATCTCACCTTGCAAAACAACTTCCCTGCTCACCTGCACCCACCACCCATTGGTGTCTTGTATATCTATCTTTACTGTTGCTTCTTACTGTGATGAAGCAGACATTTGCCTATGAAAACTGATGTCACAATAAATGTGTTCTTCTTTAAAAGACAGTCCCTCTTTGCTTATGCTTGCTGAAAGAGAGCAAAATTGCCATTCTTTAGAGTAAAAACATTCTTAATATCAGCATATATGTGAGTAATTAAACCTGAAGTGACTGATAATGGACATTTAAGGGCTTGTCCTCCATGAAAGCTGTGTAACATCAGCTCAAGAGACTCACACAAAGCATAGCAGATCAGTTCCTATGAGTGAGGATTATCAGGAGCAAAGAAGCCCATTGCTTATGGAAAAGCTGATTTGTGAGCATATCTGACTTCTCTCCTTCACTGTATGTGAATAGACTCAATTTCCATTGCCATGCTAGGTGGGAATGATGGGCTTAGTTGTTCAGAACATCTTTGGGGGAAAATCGGGTTGAGGAAGGCTGCAATAGACTGTCCAAGTAACTGTACCTCTCAGTTTGCTCAAATGTACACCTGCTTTTAATCTCAGACATTTTCTCATACTTTCTCCTTCCTTGTCACTGCCCTAAATGGCAAACATAAGTTCACACTGGCCCTATAAAGAGAATGTAAACCTTCATTCAGAACACTTCAGTAAAAAAGTGTTCAGTATGATAGGGGATTGAAAGGATGTGTCTTGCTCTCTTTTACCAAATATAGTCTGCATGGCATCACAGGGGAAAATTAAATCCCAGCAATTTTCTGTATTCTTCATGTATCAAAATGTTATTAATGCCACAGTACAAAAGACCAGTTTCATCTCTGCTATAAAATAAACTCTTCTAGCAAGGTGACAGTAATGTGTCTCCAGAGATGAAGCCCAATGCACAGGATAACAGCCTCCTCTTCTGGCCAGTTGAAAAGTTACACTAGATTCATAGTAAAAATGTATATCATTTTTATAATCCCAGCTACACTGGGAGAGGCAGAGATAGGGACAAGAAAAATATAGGGAAGGAACATAGTTGGTGGCAGCACTCATGCTTTTATGTAGAAGGTCCCATGTTGAGTCTCTGGCATCTCCAGCTGAAAAGATCAGGTAACTCAGGGACACAAGGGTACACAACCATGGAACACAGACTGAATCTGCCCCCACCCTCTCACCATTCTGTCAACCATTCTTTTACCCTTCCTATTGCTGCTTATCACCCAACCCTGCCACTCATTCCCCTTCCCTACTGCCTGTGGACTTAAATAAGTGTTGCTGCTTCTATTTCCTGGATCCTCTAGGACTCATTATCAATGACCCTGCCCTCTGACTATTGGACCCCAGGGCATTTTCTAAGATAAAATGTTGCTATCTCAGCATTTGTTCTCTATGGTGATGTGCATTTTGATTAAAATTTTCCAAATCAATGATGCCCAGTGGCAAGCTAATGTGGAGTCTACAAGCCACCTGCTTGAGCCTCTTCTATCATTATACTTTCTCCCTCCACATTATGCTTTTGTCTTCGGGTCTTGTATCAGCCTTTCCACTTTCTTCTGCCATTTGACCAAATTAGCAGGAAATAAATTATGGAAAAGATGTCTTGAGAGCAGCATTTTACCTCTTCAGGGAAATAAATGCTTTGAGTGATAAGTGTAGAATTACCAGCTTGGAATGGAGATTGCTGTACTGTACATGTTCTTATTCCACTTATCCCAAAGCAAGTTATGTACAAAGACAGAGTCTATTAATAGATTCCTCTCTGCAACCTATTTTGCTAACTGTATTGCACGGCCTTGATTAGCATGAACATTAGCCTCTTTGACCATGATGCTTAATTTTGAGAGTAATAATAAGCGGTGGGATTGCAGTAATCTTATCCCTTGCCTTTCTTGGTACTAACACCATATATGGATGCATATCTTGGAGATGTAAATAGCTACTATCCAGAGATTCAGATTTCTTTTTAGAATTTGCTGCCTTTCCTACTAGAGCAAATGCACCATTGAGTCTGATTATCAAATGATGATATTAGCAGCTGCTTGGATGAGAAGTTTTATTGATACGCATCTGCATTCCCCAAATGTGCAGATTTGGGAAGAGATGAAATTAATACTTTTGCTTGACTAATGCAAATGCTTAGCTGTTTTGTTGCAAATTTCTGGTGTGCTGGGTTGCCAACTGAGAGCATTTAATTAATTTGATCAATAAAATGATGTGTTTCTGTCAAATGATTACTATATGTGTAAAGCCAGATTGCCAGTGATGGCTACTAGTGCCTAAAATGTTTGGATTTGCCAGGATCTAACCTAGCTTCACTCCTGAGATGCTAGGTTCTGCCCCCTCATGTATCAGAGTACCAATATATTTTTATTAAGGTTGGCAACCTTACCAATATGTGCAGAATGTGCCAGCTCTAGAGATCTTTTTATTTTGCATGTGTTCTATGATTGTCTTTTTCTCTCTCTCCCTCTCTCTCTCCCTCTCTCTCTCTCTTCTTTCTTTCGCTTGCATGTTTGCTTCTACAGGAAACTGTTCTGGAAGTCAATGGCAAGCAAGCAAACTTCAGTCCTCTAACTAGCACATCGGCTGGGCCCATGAGTAGCATTTTAGCAGGCAATGGAGTATACCCAGGCTACCTCAGCAAACAAGAAACCACTCTATCACATAGTTCTTCCTTCTTAAAGACTACTACCATTAGATCTTCCATGTCCTCTCAGTCTGTGACACCTGATCTCTCACCAGCAAAAAGTGACCTAGGGTCAAAAGCAAGCTCAATCATTACAGATGGCAGTAGCCCTAAACACCAGCTGAGCCCAGCAAGGCAATATAACAACCCCATTGGTCTTTACTCACCAGAGACTCTCAGGGAGATGTCTGAAATGCATAAATTAAGTCTCACACAAAAGGCTTCAAAAGGTGGACTTCTTAGCGGGTATGTAAACAATAAACTTGTTTTGTTATCATGTATTCTGGCTAGTTTGGTAAATGGGTATGGCCAATTGGGAGCATTCTATACAAAGCCTGTTTATCCTGAATTCATCATTAAATATGGAATGTAGGAACTTGCCCTGCAGCATCCATCTAGATCAGGGGTAGGCAACCTTTCCCCTTTAAGAGCCGAGGGACTTCAGCTCCCAGAAGCCTCAGCCATGTTGGCCAATAGTCCCATGTTGGCCAATAGCTCCTGGGATTCTGGGAACTGAAGTCCCTTGGCCCTTAAAGGAGAAAGGCTGCCTACCCCTGATCTAGATCAAGAGTAATCAGCTAGGTATCCTTGAGAAGTTTACAGACAAGACATAATGGTTGTAGCCATCCTTTTTCTTCACCTCAAGCATCCCAAGATAATCAGAAGTATACTGCTTCTGAGTATTGACTAATATTTTCCTTTTTAAAAAAAAATCCTAGAAAAAAAATAGGTTTTTGAAATCACTACTCTTGAAATAGCTGTTGGACTTTTGCTTGATGCTGTCCTGTGATTCTCTGCAGAATATGACTAAATATGACCTTGGCTGCCCTAGTGCAGTCACATTCTAAACAGAAAATAATTATAAATATTCTGAAGGTAAAAGGTGTGTTGAATTTAAAATTGCATTCTTTGTCATCTTAGAGAGCAACTTCTAAATAGGTTCAGTGGAGACTGAGGCACAATTATTTGGGTCCTCTGTTTTACAAGTTCAATCTTAAAACAAGCCTGTTTTGAAACTGTTCTGAAATGGTTGGATTTTGCTCATACTGCAGGCCTTTGAGGACCTTCTGAGGCTAAAACTAGAGACCCCTTTGGTATGCTGTGTTACTCCTGTATGACATCTTCCGAAACTCCAAGGTTACTCCACCAACCTAGATAGTGCATTGCTGTTTCTAGAAAAGTTTCTGGGTCTCAGGTAGGGATTTGTCTGGGTACCATATAGTCATCATTTTGGTTGCGCAAACAGACAGCAAATGGTTATTTTATTTATTTATGTATTTGTATTTATTTTGCCACGGCATGGGGAGATACTTAAAGGAACTTCTGCAAAAATAAATTGACTAGCCATGAGTACTGAAAACTTTGGGAGCAGGTTAATTATGCTTACAAGCAAATTCACAATTGATATGACTCCACTTTGGCATTTAAATAATCTTATATCTTTCAGACCAGGTGAAAATTTACATTTTTCACACTTAAATTTGGAGTGCTAATTATGAAGCTGCATTTCCATATTTTAAATGTTCCATTTTAAATGTTCCATAGTTGTTGGTAATAAGAGCACCCAATAATCCCTAGAATTCAGGAACTGCATTGCTAATGTAGAAAAGGATTTCTCTGTGGTTCCCTGCCTCCTCATTTAAGCATACTCTTTTAAATTGGATTATCAACTATGATGAAGAGCATGAAGGGTCTCCTGATTTGGAAAACTATAGGAAAGCCCAGTAGAAATGGCTCAAGAAGCATCAGAACTTTGGGTTGTGAGAAAAAGGAAGACTAATTGGTGGTTTCCATGTGGGCAGAGCATCAGTTCTTTAATACTTTAATAGCTATAAATATTGAAGATAATCCTCTTTATATCTTGGTTTCCATTGATAATCAACAGCACTCTTCATTGTAAATGCCAATTACCAATAGAATAGCAGTGACCTCTTTAGAAGTGCTGTAGTATGAAACTGATGTCACATCAGAATCTGGTTGAGTGTTGTTTTATTTAAACAAAAAGCTTTTCTGCACACTGTTTTTATTTCTTAAATATGAAGGATTAACCATCATCATAACTCAACTGCTTTTGTTACCCTCTTCCTCCAAGGTGTTATATGCCAGGTTTAAGATAGACACATTGCCCTTACAATTCAATACAAAAATATGAAAAACAGTTTTAATCCTTACTTATCATGGTTTGTACAACTTTTTCTATCAGCTTCAATGAAAACCATGTTATTGGGGGACATACAGTGAAAAGTAGTATACTTAGAAAAGAAAATAAGGGAAAGAGCTCAAACCCACCTCCAGAACTATAGGAATGTGCAGTCTTTTCATTGTTTACATTCTCTCTGGGATGTCTTTTCCCAATCACAAAAGTAGTGACTCTCCTCTTTTATTCAAGGGTATATTACTAAAGGCTTATGCTGTACTTTAAAATATTGTTTTACGTGCATGGGCATAGCTGAGAGGATTAGTACAGCCAACAGCAACCACTTCAGAAAATGATACTATTACACCATGTTTCTCTGTAAGCAGATGCCCAGCTGTCCTGCACATTCCTAAAATGGATATAGAATCACTGATCTGCTTATGAACTACAGCTTGTTCTTAATATATCTCTGAGGGTTTTTTTTATGGCTGATATATTTGGATTAAATCTGGGTTTACAAAACTGGTGGGATAACATTCTTCAGTCTGAGAAACTGAAGAGCAGGAAACTAGGTTGCTTAACTAGGGTGTTGGCTTGGAAGCCTTTGTTTATCCCAATGAACGTGACTGCAAGAAAATTTGACCCACCAATCTGTGGGAGGAGAGGAGTTCCTCTCCTTTCCTCCCTTATCTATAGAAATGTAGGAAGCAATCTGCAGAAAATATTTATATACAGTTTACTTAAATGTTGCATCTGTATCCAGCCATGGATGAATCAACGGGCAATTAAAATGCACACAAATGAGTAACTATAATAGGGTTGCAGGAAGTATTCATGGTGGTGTCTTCTGATCCCTGACAGTTCAGATTCCATTCCATTTCCTGCAGAGAAAGTAGCAGATGGCCTAAGGGCTGTCTGATGATGAAATTGCCAGTCAGAAGAGCAGCTCCTTGGCAAGCAGCAATACATGTTTCACTCAAGTCCATTTAAATGTTTTTCATGAGCACTTAAAATATAACAAGTGTGGATGGGACAAACATGTTAAAACATCTGTACCTCTCTACATGCTCTGGAGAGCAGCAAATCCTGACTGCAACTCCCTAGTGACTGAAAACTCAACGGAAAATATATTTACTGCTATGTTAGATGTGAACTAGTTAGAAGGAATGTGGCTCTGAAAATGACAATAAGACAAGTCTACTTGAATGTAGTCCTGGAGGTAATCCACTAGTGTTCTACTGTAGTGTGTAACAAACTATATTAAACCCTTGGGTTATAAAAAGGAGAAGGAAAGGGGAGGGAGAAAAAGAAAAAGAAATGTGACAGGATCTTTTAAGATTAACTGGGTTTTATTTTAGTATGAGCTTTGGTGGCTATAAACCCATTTCTTCAGATGCAGTACAGAGTGATAATAAATGTTCAGGTATAAAGCATATTTACACAGCTGCAGGGTTAATAATTACAGTACTTCCAGCTGTGGTGTTTGATTGGATTATTTGCATCCATTCCATTCTGGCTTCTAAACTAATCTTGGAATAAAGGTAGGCTGGTTTTCCTGACATCCTTTTGGGTCTGTCTGGTAAGAACTGATTTATGGATTAGTAGTTTTGGGTGATTCCATTCATTCTTGCTCAGTCAACCCCAGTAGATGGTGCTGAGAGACTGCTATTCCACCTTGCAGCCTTTGGTCTGCATGCAAAATAAAATTTTCTCTTCCATGCTTTCAATATCTACCTAAAACTACAGTCACTCATCTGTATCCAGAGATTCCTTATCCATGGAATCAACTATCCATGGTTTGAAAATATTAAAAGTATATATAAATTTCAAAAAGCAAACCTTGGTTTTGCCATTTTATATAAGGAGCACCATTTTACTATGCCATCATATTTCATGAGAAGAGCACCCATATATTTTTGTATCCACAGGGGTGGGGGGTCCTGGAATCAAACTCCAGTGGATATCAAGTACTGGGACACACACTACACTGGGACAGATCATTGGGGAGTTAAGCTGAGGTGCCATAACTGTATTGATAATACTCAGCTCTGTCTCTCAGCTCCACAGTCTACTCGCAAATACGCACAAAAATGATGTTGTCTGGCATCAGCTCTGAAATGGATGGATGAAAAATCTAAAACATAATTGAATGGTTGATTAATTGTGTTCAAAGTTTATCACATCATAAAATAATACGGCTTACCTGATCTGGCTTAAAATTTAAATTGGGTGGGATCCTGATATTATCATAAAGATTTAGCTGCCGAATATGCCGCCCGAATGCAGCCCAGGTCCATTCCTGCTCCCAGGGCTGCTCCAGCAGCCATTTTCTCAAGCTGGAGAACTCCTGGCTTCAAAAAGAGCCACGTGGAGCAGGGATGGACCTGGGTTGCATTAGGGTGGCAAATTCAGCAGCTAAATCCTTGTGATAATATTAGGATGCCACCCGATTTAAATTTAAAGCTAGATTAGGTAAGTCGCTTTATTTAACGATGCAATAAGTTGATTAGATAAGACACGCTAAAGCCTAAATTCTCTTTTGGTCTTGACCAGAATGGATCAGTTAAATCCATTAGATTCATCTATTTATTGACTCACCATTGAACAATTGATAGAATGGGTCTACTCTACTCTTTGCTTTCATTGCTTGCTATGACATATATGTAAAGTAGACAGAAGGGAGATACTTTAACCAAAGATCAAACTAAACATGCATGTCAGTTGTGTGAATGCTAATATGCAGATCTTTTGCTGCCTCAGGACTGGGGGGGTGGGGTAATTCTTTTACTTCCTAGTATGGTCCTGACAAAAAATGCTACTTCAGAGCTGCTATTTGCATTGACCCCAGTGGGTGCTTGGAGTGCAAATTGTAGCTTTGGAGAGGCAATTTTGGTCTGTTCCTGATCTTCTGCTTTTAAATTACTGGAAGAGTCAACACTCATTCTTGTCGCATTATTAGGAAAAAGGTGTGATATAAATGATTGATATTATTATTATTAGTTCATTTATGGAACTCAGTGGAAATACTGAGACCTGTCATTTTATAAGTTTATACCATTTTTCTGGCTACACATGATGCGATGCCAGGGTGTGCAGGCTGTCTTAATACTGTCCACATGTGTTTATATTTATTTGCTTTGGTTGTTCAGGAGCCAACAATAAGCCAGTACATCTAGCTACTTGCTGGTTCTAGCTACTTGCTGCAGGAGAAGAGTATTGTGTGAGAAAGAATGGCACTTAATCCCAGACTGTTTAGCATCCAGAGAAAAATAATTGCATCTTTTTGATTCATCTCCTGTTTCAGTAGCAATTTCCAAATAGTCCTGTTTTCTTGCTCTGTGCATTTGCTGTGCACAGTAATAACAACTTGTTGTCCAAGTTGAAACAAAATGTCACAGTACTTCAGTAAATTCCAATGGATAAATTATAATCCCCGCATTTTCCCTCTCTTAATCACAGTATGGGATTTTGGATGAAACAGTTGCTTTCTGTTCCTATTTGTAGAAGAGTTTGCAAAAGCTTTATAAACCCTAGTTAATACTTACTAGCCTCATGCTTTTTAAAAAAGCAAATAGCAGCACAAATTTATTGGTCTGATTTTTTCTTTCTTTCTTTCTTTCTTTCTTTCTTTCTTTCTTTCTTTCTTTCTTTCTTTCTTTCCCCCAGGTTATAGCCAACACTGTTGCCAAGTTAGTATTAAACAGTGTGTCAGTGTTACATGTTTGGCAATTTCCCCCTTCCTTGGGGGTAGCATGATGAGCCTGTTTTCTTCCTGCTGTGTGTGCTTGCAAGTGGAATGTACTTCAAAAGAGCTCATTGGTGTGACAGGCATAAAATACTAGTAATGTATTCCACTGGTGGTCATTCAAAGAACAGCCCTCCTCTTTCTCTTTATATATCAGATATTTTATTTGATGTCACTGCAAGTATATTATTTTTTCTAGAAAGGCTTCTTGTGTCTATGTGAATGTTGTTGGAAGACCTCTATAAACCTGGAATGGCTGCCAGAAGGTCTTCCTAAGTCTAGGGTGGCTGCAAGAACTGATAATACAGGCATCTGCAGCTAATATAGGTTCCTGTATCGCCTTGTAGCCTATGATAAATGGGTAGCCATGCTCTTTTCTTTGTTGTGAGTGTGAGTGTTTGGGCTAAGAAGAAACATTCCAGTTATTGAATGACTGTAATGGCTGTCAAAACCAGTGGCCATTTCAGTGTGTGGAGGCTTCTATTCATGAGGTACCTCACTGAGAGGCTAACTTGTGAACTGACTCAAAGGCAAGTGTTACATAAATGTACATCTTTCTTTTGTTTTGCATGTTGATGTGCTCATGCCATGGTGGGTTTGTGTTTCCTCCAAGTATCTGTGCATGCAGTATTTTGTTTGAGTCATTTATTTGTTGTTATAAATGCCTGTCCCTGATGAATAACTTTATATCCCAGGGGTTCCTGGTCCTTCAAAAGCTCTTAAAAATGCAAACATTCCCCATGTGCTGCTTTGTCTGTCACATAGCTGTAGTAATAGAAAAGCTATACCTGTTGATTTAAAAAAAAAACCTTACGGGTTTTCAAAAGGGCATACACCTCTCCTTATGAATGGAGAGAAAGAAGAAAGATGCATCTTTCCTTAAATGCCACTCTCTTTTCATTAATAAAAACTCCTTCTGCTCACAGATTAACTAGGTTGGATCTTCCTCTTTTTTCCTTATGTTGGATCCCTTCCATTATCTTTTCATAGGAAAAGTTCACATTAGGTCTTAAACTACCGTATTTTCCGGCGTATAAGACGACCCGTGTATAAGACGACCCCCCCCCCCATTTTCCCAGTCAAAATATAGAGTTTTAGCACCTCTATCCTCATTATTCTTATATCCGGCGTATAAGACGACCCCCCCACTTTAGCCACAGATTTTGCAGGTAAAAAAGTAGTCTTATACACAGGAAAATAAGGTAATTCATAAGTAGCTAGCATGCTTCTACTTTCCTAAACCTGGGCACTTCCAGACAAGCTGTTATTCATTCAATTGCTTTTAGTCGCAACATTTTTAGTGGGTCTGGATGATAGTCTCTTTTATTTGTAACCATCTTCTGTTTTCTCACCATCTATTTTGTCTTCTCTTATTGCCACCACCACAATATGCTCCCCCCACCAAAAGAACAAGCAAACCCCTGTTCAGAACAAAAATTCAAATGGCCGCACAATGTATTTGAATTGATAACACTTTGGAGCAGTAAGGAGTTACCCATTTGGAAGCACTTTTTGCTAACATAGAGATAGGAGCTGTCTGGCTTCTGATGTTCCCTCTTCCTGCATTTGGGACCTCTGGAGAGCACCCATCCTAACAAACTACTGCCACCATGCATTGATTTGAATTCACCCTTTATAGCAATGCAATGGGATGTTGCTGGGATTCCACTTGCACTTCCCATCTCTGATGCTGCAGAGACATTTCTTTCCTTCCTCTAATCTGGTAAAACTGACAAAACTGAGCAAAGTCATGTGATAGAGTAGTGTGTGAGAGAGAGCATTTTAAAGAAAATGGTTTAATTCTAAATAAGAAATTCCCATAGCAGAAGGATATTTTTTACATGAAGAACTAACTTTTCATTCAGGCGCACTTAAGAATTACAGTTACAGATGTATTAGATTATTTCAACCAAGCCACAAAAGTAATAAAAACCCCTGATGTGATTAGCTAATACATTATCTTATTCTACTCACAGATCAGATGGGATTTGTAGTCCTTGATATTCATAGGGTAGGTAGGAGTCTGAACTCCTCTGTATAGCCTTCACCAGCTCCCCATGTGGACAGGAGCTCCTTGATTCAGGAGTCCCTTTGTTATACTCTAGTCTGCCTCATGGGCGTTTCTCAGGCTTTTCATAAACTATGATGAGAAGGATCTTGAATGTTCATGCTTCTGCCCAATTGGTCATCTCATTGGGCAATTGCTCTCTCATCACCTTAATGATACTAAGCCTCATTAAAATGTGACCTAGCCTCCTCACATTCCAGGTAACCCTTTGTTACCTGGGAAGAGGGCTACTTGCTGCTCCGATAATGATATGGCCCATCATCACAGAAGCAAAAAGCTAGAACTAACTCTTGTCATACCTGTCTGTACAGAGAAGTCAAAGGGTGAATATTTTGTTCATAGAACATTAACTGAGGAGTTTGAAGGTGGCTTAAAGGATGGAAGGAATATCATAAGCATTATATTATTTGTGTATTTAACCAACAAAAACACCTGATGGATTATTGTTTATCTTAGACACAAGCACAGACACTCCTAAAAGCTCCCACTCAATGGCATGAGTATGATAGACTGTCTGTAAATAATGGATGGGGAGACAGTCTTGCTGCAAGGATAGTAATACTTGCCTATTTATTCATCTCATATTAATAACATACCTTTCATATTGTGGAAGTCCAGCCCAGTATGAAAGATGGTATACTTTTTTACTCAAAAATTAAACACCCAGTTCATAAAATGATAGGGTAGTGAAAGTTAGGGCATCTTCACTTTTCTTCACAGAAAAAAAGTATTGCTAGACATGAGCAGCAGAGTGTAACCACTAAAGATTAAAAACAAAAAACAAACATACAATGAAATGTTAAAGGGGAGTTTAAAATAATGCAAACCTGTGATAGAAGCTACAATTTCCACCATTAATTGCAATATAGAGACAAGGCATTAGGTACCCGTAACATTTACACAACTGTATTTCCCATAGCAATCACAATAGCAGTAGTGTTATCTGAAGAAAGAAGGTCATTTTCTCAAATACAAAGACATTGTGTTTTGAGTGCTGAGACATTGCAGTATTTCTTCCTCAAAGGCACGAGCTCAAGGGAAAAAAGCATTAGGACAATATGCATTTATTTTACCAAAAACCGATAGTGCGGAAGGACCCTTACTGTCAGTATCATTCATTAATTATTTCCTTTTCCTGGGGACAAAAATATTGACTGCATTCTCTGGACCAACTGTGAGCCTTGTCCTTTCTGCTACTGCTTTAATGCCTCCTCTCACTGGCATTTGTCTGACCTAAAGCTTTGCGTGTTTATGATGATGCCTCTGGATGATCCACTACACTTGCATCTTCCTGTTCTTTCTGCATCCCTTCTTGTCCTTTTCTTCTTTTCCTCCCTCACTTTCTGAAACTTCACTCTTCCTCCCCCTCTCCCATCCCAGCACGGAGTATGTGGAGCGTTTCAACCCCAACGTCCTGAAGGATTCTGCTCTGTCTACGCACAAACCCATTGAGGTGAAAGGGCCAGGTGGCAAGGCCACCATCATTCACGCCCAGTATAACACCCCGATCAGCATGTATTCTCAGGATGCTATCATGGATGCCATTGCAGGCCAGGCCCAGGCCCAGGGTGGTGAACTTGCTGGGTAAGATGGTTTCCTTTGTGTGTACCAGCCCTCTGCCCTGCATGCCACATATTCTCTTCCTTCATCCTATTGGTTTGAGTAATCTATTGTGTGCCATTGGGTGGTATAAGAAGACAGAACAAAAAAAAATATGATTGAAATAAGTCTATATTTCTTTGATTTATTTATTATATTTCTACCATATTCTCCCTCCAAGCTGAAGACTATCTAGATAGGTATCACCCTCCTCATTCTGTCAGAGGGATGATAGATAGTACTAATGTATTAATAGATGCACCTGATGCCAAACTAGTTATGGTGTCACTGTTCTCATTGAGCTTGGGAAAGTTACTCCCAGAATCTTCTGTCTAAAATGGCTAACTTTTCCAAGCTCTGGTAGCAGAACCATGTGCAAAATTGGGGTTGCCATCAAGTCCCTCTTGAGTGATGTTCTTAAACTGGTAGTATGCCTTCCAGGATATATGGGTAGGAGGTGTGTGTAGCTGGGAAAACACAAGCATGAGAAGGACTTTGGCTCCCTACTTCCATGTTGTACCGTACTTTAAATCATACTTTCTTATCTCACTGTAGAGGGAAATGGCACACCATTTTACAGTTTTTACGATTTGAGTATTTTGAAATTTATAGCCACCCTTTATTCACATGGCTTCCCAGCACAGTGTACTGGGGGTGTCAAAAATGTTTGCAGATTGTTTCACACTTAACAGGATTTTTCACCCCTGTGATGGAATAAAGAGATCAGCATTGCCCCCTCCATCACTGACAGCCTTAAGAAAAAATAACTGGTAGATTTTGAACAATAAACAATGTTTTCAACAAGCAACCCTTCACAAAAGGTTTGCCAAAAATGTAATGTAAAAAGCATCAAAAATGTACAAAAACTCTTGTAATGTTGCCCATTGGGGAGAAAACATCAGAAAGCTCTCATTCACACATATAAGAATTAAATAATAGAAGACTTGCACCCCCATATTGTACAGAACATTTTTTAAAATATATTATAAAGCCTGTCACAGAGTTTTCTTCCAAATATATTCTGTAGGAAAAATTCAGAATAAAGCAGGACAAATAATCCAAGTTTATGGGAAGGGGGAAGAAGTAAGAATGGATTTTTTAAAAAAAATAAATAAAAGTCTTTGGGTTATCTTTTTAAAGATCATCTTAAAAGGTATATGCTTTAAAAAGGGAATAAGGATTCACAGTGCATCAAAAACTGAACCATAAAAGGGATGGTGCTTCATAAAGTTGGAAGCAAAGGGGTTTTCTTTTTGACCTATCTATAATTGTGATAGAGAAAGATTATTCTTTGCATCTTCACTGTTTTCTGATGAATTTTACCATACAGCTCACAAAAACCCATAACGCAAACCCCTTTCTCTTTTGACATGGAAAGGGAAAGCTAAGCCAGGAAGATGAACCATGCAATGATTTATCTTTAACATTCCTTCTCCTTTTTAAAATCTGTGTATCATATGACAGATATAGGAGATGAAGTGGAGTTCTCACCAGTATTCTAAAGAGATTTGGTGGTTGCTGTTTGCTGACATCAGTAAACGATTTGTTCTTGTTCCAATTCAGCATTGACACTGATGTGTCCTTTGGATTTTGATATTTAAAAAACAAATCATAATGCTAATGCTGTTTTTCTTAAAAACAAACATTCATTTGAAGGATAGCCAAAAGCCTGGTTACTTTTAAATGCTATCAGGAGGCTGCAGCAGGAGCATACATGCACATGCACACATACATGGAGGGTGGCTTTCTGATAGTAGTACCTGCTGTACATATTTAAGTTCACTTTGAGAGTTATAGGATCTACAAGAACATTCCAGTTTACATTCCAGTACACACTATGCAATGGTTCTCCTGTACAGTGCAGAACAAATTCATTTTTTGGTCATAAAATATGTGAGAAACAGCAGATATCAATTCAGAGCCACAGTCCCAAATTCCTAAACTTTGGCCCTCCAGGTGTTTGAGACTTCATTTCCCCAAAGCCCTAGCCACCTTGGCCAACGGTCAAGAATTCTGAGAAGTGAAGTCCAAAACCTCTGGAGTACCAAAGTTTTGGAAGCACTGTATTAGTAAAATATAGCATTTCCCTGCACAAAAATGCAGTCAGCCCCCCACACTCCCTGGGATTGGAGACACAGAACCCCCACAAAAGTGGAAAACCCATAAATAAGTCTACCCCCCACCCCAACTATATTTAACCCACACAAAAAATATGATCCACAGATTCAGCCCACTGTGGATGCCTTTGAGGGGGTGAGATTTCTTCGCAAAAGAGAAGTGCAGTCCCTATAAAAATGTAATTAAGGCAACAGTAGCAAATAATCTGTGAATAATCAAATCCACAAAAGTCAAACTCAAAAATGTTCTGGGTTGACTGCATGCTTCTACATAGCAAACTTATTTGGATCTTGAATTAAGTATCAGTGTTGGGTCATTTGGAATTCATGATTTAGCTAAAAATGACAGGCACATTAAATTGCTTTTTCCAAAGATTGGATGACTGGTATCAAGGTTGGGAATGCTACATAAACCTCTCAGTTTTTTCTTCCCCTTTTCCCTTTCACTCTCCCTTTACACACTCAGACTCAATACATTCTATGTTTATTCCATATTAATATGTGAAAATGGAAATGCTTTGCAAAAGGCCAGATAGCTGCCTGCATTGATTAGGACAGTGCTTCTTAAACTATATGATGTGGTAGATTGGCATTTTTATCTCCAGTGTGCCAGCATGCCAGTTACCATATTTGTGCTACATTACTATCATCTTTTTTTTCCTGGAAGCTTGCCACAGACTGATAGCTGATGGCTTGCGGACTAGCACTAGTCTACAGACCGCCACTTTAAATAGCACTGGATTTAGGATATTATTCTCAGCTGTACAACTACAGGACCTCAACTGGTTATATTTGCTATGTATATGATCTCTTACTGTTGCTTTATATGTGAAGTAGAAAACTTTGAATATGGTAAAGGCTACAGAACAGCAAGATTGCTGCTTATACGTTTAACAACTTTCCTAGAGCTGATAACAAGCAAGCTTATTCCATTTGCTAATGTGTTAATTTGCTCCCTTGTGCTCCTTTTATTGATAATCGTTTCTTCTCTTTTCCCCCCTTTACACATTCCATTTGGGTTTTCGTTAATTTCCCATACTAATGTTGCTCTGTTGTGCACATCCCAACTCTCCATAATGGTGGACCCCAAACACTCAATGCTCATTGTTGGGTTTTGATCGTATGACTCACAGTGAATCTCCATTGGCGTAAGTAGACTTATATTTCCAACTCTTATATAATGAAAGAAGTGCAGAGTATACATTTATCTTATTTTTTTTTTACACTTGGTACACTTCTTTCAGATTTTATACATTTTACAGATATTTCCACTTGTACCAAGCACTCAACTAGGTGATGCAAACCGAACTCACAAGAGTTAAAAACATTTCCATTGTTTAGCATGTATAATTTTGGTGATACTAACCAAACCAAAACCAAAATAATATTAACCAAATCAACAACTGATTATATGACAGGGGAATGGGTAAGGACCTCTCCCCTCCATAATTTATACAATATAATGTATAAGATTGGTATACCTGCACCACCTGAACTTGCAATCATGCAAATGCCCAATTTGCATTAACGTCACCATTTTGCAGAGGAAGAACTATGCAAAGTGGCCATCTACATGACTGACAGTCCATCTGCATGGTATATGTATTATGTGCCTGATAGAGGGGAAGGAGCTTGCTTACTCCTCTCATCAATTCAGTTTATTTCTCAGCTGGACCAGTGATGTGAGAGTGGCACTTCAGTGGGACCTGCCAAAGAGATTATCATTATAGATCGAACCTTTGGTTCAGCATCTCTTTTCCTACAGCAGAAGAAGACATGTTCCAGAAAACCCTAGCTAGGGTTACAATGGAATTCCACTGAAAAACACATCTACAATTAATTAAGCTTTGCTGGCTTTAAAAGGTTTCACCAGTGTGTTCTTGGGGTTATAACCTTAAATGTGATTACACAAACAACTGTATTCAGTGCAGCTTTTTCTGAACAGTGCCACTTTAAGCTGAAGGATGGGATTCCATATTAGAATGTCTTACCATTTAAAAAAGAAAAGAAAAGAATAACCTATTATATTGGAGAGAAAGATTAGGATTAATCTGAGCTCCAGTCTGCAAGGGGAACATTTTCCTCCTTAAAGAGCATTCAGTTGTGTGGTTCCACTGCTGCAGACTGAAGTCCTTGGAAAGTTGTATCTCATGTTTCTGTGATTCATATGGGTTGGCTGTTTGTGGGAAATGCACTAAGAAATGCAATAAGAATCCTGGTTGCATGCAGACTTTGGCCTCCGGCAGCTCTAACCGCAAGTGTGCCCTGAGTGGTGCAGGACTGCAGTGCCCAGATGCCATGGTCCCAAAGCTGACCACTGCCACAGTCTGTAATGAACTGCCAGCAAGGAGTGCTTATTTTGCACTCTTTTTACAGCTGGGTGTGGGCCACCTTAGGCAGCCGCAATGCACCTTCAGCCCAATTCAGGGCCATGTGTCATCTGAATGGCACACTCACACTCCTGTTTAGCTCCTGTTTCAGGTCCAAGCCATGTAGAGCAGTCCAATCAAGACTTATAATGTCATGCCCTCACTGCACAACACTGTTATGCCACAATTATTCTTCTTTTACTGGTATATGGCTACCTCTTGTGGAATTTTGGAGTTTGTAGTTTAGTGAGGCCTAAGAGTTCTCTGGCTGAGAATTCTAAATAACCTCCTTAAACTGCAAATCCCAGGATTCCACAGGAGGCAGCCACAAAAGTTAAAGTGCAATAACAGCACTATAACAGTGTAGTGCAGTATTCCAACCCATACAGTAGAAGCATCAGGAAAAGAAAGTCCTGCAGAGATGGAAAAGACATAAAAAGAGCTCCTGAGTTCATGAGTTTGTTCCAGTGAAATGTATTAAAAGCAGTATATATATCATTTTGTGTATAAGACTTTGAAAGGTGTTAAAATAACTATTAAAATTGTTTTTCATTTAGGGCAACTTTAATGCTCGATTGTTGCTGAAAGACATACCTGTCATAATGTTTCTCTGTGTTTTTGAGTACAAAGCCATTACTGAAAATGCAAGCTCCATGCATTCATGTTCAAATGCATTTCTGCCACATGAAGTCCATTGAGAGCTGGGCTCTGTTCAGATCAGTGCAATGTTGCTATAATTTTTTGTACTAAGAGGAATTCTCTAAATGTGCTTCATTTGTTGTGCTATTAACTCCACAGAACCTCCACCCACTCCCCTTTTTTGTTTGAATTTCCTAATTTCTTATTTGCAGTGGATAATTCTCCAAGCTGACCATACTGTCATTTCTATGTAATGCATATCGCCTTTCACCTTCTAAGTTCATTGGCAGGCTTGTAGGTTTGCTTGGCCTAAGTAGTCTTAATGTTACATGTAAAACATCAACTGTCCTCATATCAAGTTTGAGTCAAATGCATATTCAGCATTTTATAGTTCATATTGGCTTCTGGGTGTTCATTTTTAATGGGACAAGTCAAGTCATTTACAGGATATAATATTCATTTTTTTAAAAAAACAACACCTGTTTTTAGGTTTTTACCTCACTCTTTTGGTTTTTTTCCCAAAACTCAAAAAAAGTAACAAGATGTTCCCCATTCCAAGCAATGATCCAAGCCAGTTCTGTTTAGGCTAAGTATAGTGGTTGCATCATGTGTCAATAGAATAGGTCCAAAGATCTATGTCCAAAAACCTGCTACCTGCCCTTCAAAAAAAAAAACTGTTAAAGTTTATGTTCAATTATGTTGAGTTACAAAGACTGAACCAAAGAAATGATTAAGTCTTCATACATGAAAAGCTGGATAAGATGCTTTTATGGAAATAGAGTCCTAAATCGTGACTATGGTGGAGGCAGCAAATTAATGGGTTTTATATAAGTGTTGACTTACCATTCATCAATTGATTCAATGCATTTACTGAGGTTGGGGCTAGCATTTGGATTTAGACTCTAAATCACTTATAATGCAGGTCATAATCTCATATTTCAAAAGCCAGTTTAAGACTTTCATAATTATTGATAGGGGAAGTGGGAATTACTGATACTGGCAGAGTGGGTATAGGGCAGAAGAGATATCAATACATCTCTGTTTTACATGTTGTTTTGTTCCTCCTATCTGCCATGTAACTCATAACAATAGTATATCAAAAATCAAGGTATGGTGAGAGAGTAAAGGCTTTTTTTCTTTTTTCTTTTTCTTTTCCTTTTTTGCATGGAGAGTTTAATTAAGTCTCTTTCAGTGTTAAAGATTTTAGTTTTCTTCTGTTTCTGCCCCAATCTAAGGAGATAGTGACTACTGAATTCTATGCAATAAACACAAATGATAATTTTAGTCCCTCATACTGGTGAAGATGACTTTATTAGTAACACAATAAGTAAGGGCTTTTACAGACTGCCAGAAATAATGTAGCTTGAGACCACTTTAACTGCCCTGGCTCAGTGCTAGGGAATCATGGGAACTCTAGTTTATTGTGGCACCAGAGCTCTCTGACAGAGAAGGCTCAATGTCTCAGAAAAAACTACAATTCCCATGATTCCCTAGCACTGAGCCAGGACAGTTAAAGTGGTCTCAAGCTGCATTATTTCTGGCAGTCTGTAAAGGCTCTAAATCAAACTAGGTTTGTAATCCTATACACCTTGATTAGAATTCAAAAGACGGTTACTTTTGAATAAGCAAATATAGCAATAGCAATAACAGCTTCATTTATATTCTGCTTCATACCACGCTATGCAGTCTCTAAGCATTTTACAACTGTAAGCGCATTGCCCCCAACAAGCTGGGTACTCATTTTAGCGACCTCGGAAGGATGCAAGCCTGAGCCAAGCCTGATCCCTGATTTGTGAGTGAGTGGCTGCAGTACAGGCATTTAACCACTGCGCCACCAGGGCTCTGTAAATTGTATATAAACTACAATTTATATAGAATTGCACTGTAAACAAAAACTTCAAAAAGTATTTAAATCTTTTAAATCATTGGTTTTCAAATGGTGGGGCAGGACCTTCTTCCTCTTCCCAAACTTTTTTTATGTGTAAAAATTATATATTGAGTTAAATATTGAATTTACATAGATAAAACTGTTCTAATTTGAAGAAGGTTGTTTCCTTATAAAATGTTAAAATATGAATATATATGAATGTATGAATAAAAATATGCAGACTAAAGGAACAAAATATTTTCATTCATATACTGTGTGGAGGGGGGATCATGACATCCACATGTGGATGTAAAGGGGGGTCCCAGAATTAAAAACTTTGAGTACCAGGGCTTTAAATGAATTTATAGCAATATAAATATTACAATTTCTTGATTTCTGATCATACTTCCCATGATATATAGTAACATCAGAAATCAAGGAACTGTAATATTCCTCTTGCTAAGAAATAAATTTCAATTATTACCTTTCTAGTTAAATAAAAGTCATAAACATTATACGATACAGTTAAAGTAAAGCATGAATTCTAAAAATCTTTATTGGTTTTTTGGATCTGGCATATAGGACAGACTACATAAAATAATCCTCATATACGTTGTTAGAATTTTCACTAGCATAAGGAAATGGTTGTTACCTTGGATAGCTTTAAATACTTTAGAACTGTACAAATAATATAGAAATTTTAAATGAGGATTAGATAAATTCATGGACCAGAGGTCCAACAATAGGTGTTGGCCATGCAAACTAAATCTAAATTGATAATGTTCAGGACCAGGTAACTGTGAGATAGTGAGATGCTGGAGATAAGTAACTAGGCAAAGGCTACTATATTCATAGTCAGCTCATAAGCTTCCAGAAACATCTTTCTAGCCAGTTTTGAACAAAGAATATGAGATTGCAATGGGCTTTGGCACAAGGTACAGAACCATGGTTATCCAGATGTTGTTGAACTACATATGCCATCATCTTTGATCAATTAAATATTCTGGCTGGGGCTGGAGAGAGTTGGAGTCAACACCTGTAAGGCCAAGACATTGCTCGCACATGGTTCACTGAACAATAAACAGACTACAGGCAGGAAGCAAAATCCAAATGGGTTCCTGTTCCAAGACATTTGTTGGTGACCTTTTTCACAGAGATTTTTAAATTAATGTATTAATTCCTTGATGATAATGATGTATTGCTTCATATAATAACATGTCTAACTGTATACGATTATAGTATTATAATACAATAAAGTTTTAAAATAGTTTCACAATAACAAAATAGACAGACCAATAACAGTATAAAACAAGGCAAGGAAAATAATTGTTTACTAGCCAAGTAAGGCCTGCCTAAATGAATATGTTTGAAAGAGGTCTTTAAAACTCAGTGTAATTTCTGTCTCTTGAATTATGCATAGGGGAGTGATTCAGTGGCTGGATGCTATCACTGAAAAGGCCTGACTTTGCAAAGTTGACTGATGCCATTGGGGGTAGAGTAGACAATGGGCACATATGGGGGATGCAATTAGCTAGATTTTTATCTGAATGTCTGACTGTTTTGATGAAACAAATAGAAGTTAAACCCCATTAATTCAGTCTGCCACTTGAAATTTTGCTAGATGACCTTTCATGTGTATGACCCAATGCTTCTAGTGATAAAAGGAGTATTTTTAATTCCTTGGTTGAGCTTACAGTGCATGTCAAGAGACAACTGAGAAGTTAAAATCAGTAAGCAAACAGCAGTAATAAGTAACTGTAACTGGTAAAGTGCTCACGATAGGCAATGATATATCTGCTACATTAGCAAATAAGTCTTGAGATGGTATGTGCCAGTTTCTAGGCTTAAACATCATGCTGTGATATCATTGCAAGCAAACATACCAGCACAAAAATGAAGATTGTTTTGTGCAGTCACATCAGGCTGACAAAAAAAATTGTGTACACTCATATAGATAAGATTATGGTATGAAGACCAAATATTGTGAAGATTCTAAGTATTGATATATGTAATGAATATGCCAGCTCTGTAGAAAAGTTATAAAGATGGAAAATGGATCCTATAGAATTTAGCAGGTGATAGTCTATAGGCTTTAAAGGCTTTAGTTGAAGTTCTAAAGAAAAAATTAGGGGGGCCCTTTCTGTTTATTATTTCAGTCCATTACTCAGGAACACTGTCATAATACAAGAGCAAAAACACTCAAGTTAGAGGATTGTCAGAATTTACTCGCAGTAGCCTTCAGGCTATTTCTATTAGGTTTATTGCTCAGTGCCCATCATTTTGCAGTGTGGTTCTTGACATTAATCACAGCAATGTTTATTACTCCAGTATGCAAATCTTATACATTATTCAATAGAATTACTTATATTGTAGTCAAACAATGCTTTATGCTCCTTCAAGAATGTAGCTTATAATGTATAGTAAGAAGAAGAAAACAGCAGGTGCTATTGGATTTAAAAGCAGCGGGGCCAATCTATGGCCTAATTTGTAATCCCAATGAGAATTTGGTAATTCATTAATGGTAATTCCCATTTATTTCATGGGTCTACTCTGGGACTAGCAATTGGATTTGGACCAGAAAAATCACAATGAAAGAAGTTCCCATTGTAGAGGCTGCCTAGGCATCAGATTCTCACGAAAATGCCAACATGTGGTTCCTTCTGGACCATAGACCTGCTGCCAGCAGCAAAGTGAACTATCACAAATGATACATTGAAATCATGAGTTCTCCTTTGGTTATCTCTAATTTTTATAGTTTATCTGCACTTCTAATTATGTTGCTATTTGGCATGATCTCAGGCCATTTAAATAGATGTCCTGGTGACTTCATAGCCTATCGTGTTGGTCCATTGACCTGGTGTGGCACAAAATAGTCCCTCTGCAGATGATTTCTAACTAGAAAATGGAGATGATGATGATGATAGGAGACGTTTCTAATTATTTCTCTTTTCAAATCATGCAAAACAGATCTGTATCAAACAAGTACATTTTGACTTTAGTTAAGCAGAAATCGGGGCTCTGAAGACAACTATTAGGAAGGGCATTGGGGGAAGGGAAGACAAAATCAGCATTTGCCATTTTACAGTGCACCTCTTTCTGCATTGCAGTAGCCTCCCTGTTAAAGATCCTCATGTAGACAGTGCCTCTCCAGTGTATCAGGCTGTACTTAAAACACAGAACAAGTCTGAAGATGAGCTTGATGATTGGAGCCGCCGTTCCTCCAACTTGCAGTCCAGGTCCTTCCGCATCCTGGCTCAGATGACAGGAACTGAGTACAGTAAGTCAACTGGGAAGCTCCAGTTCACATCTTTGATGGCACACCTCTTTCTTCTGTAGCTACCTTATCCTCAGCCTCCATCATAAGACAAATCCTAAGACCTGACTGGAACCATCAGTCTTGTTTACCTGTAATGAACAAGAATTTAAGTAAAAATGATCATTGAGCAGATGTCTCCAATACTATTTTTCAAATAATGTTTTTAAATGTGGAGTTTTTCTTAGATGAACAAAGAAATTTATATTTGTAAAGGGTTTATAATAGCACATAAAATGAAATTAAGAAAAATTAATAAATAATTAGAAATATATTTGGAAGTTAGGAGAAAAACAGTAGAAGGAAAACTAGAAGAGGCCCATGGGGTAAAGGAAAATGTTTGCTTTGTTTGATTGGGTTTTTGTGTCTGTGTGTGTGTTTTTTAATGATTGTTAAAGAAGTCAGCCCTTTATATCTGTGGATTCTACATCCATGGATTCAACTATTCTTGACTTTAAAATATATATATATATATTTAAAAAACCCAAAAAGCAAACCTTGATTTTGCCATTTTATATAAAGGATACTATTTTAATATCCCATTGCATTTATGGAACTTGAGTATCCACAGATTTTGGTATCCATGGGAGGTCCTCAAACCAAGCCCCAGTAGATGCCAAGAAGCCACTGTATTTTTTTTTAAAAAATGCAGTGATTCCCATTGGCCAGTTACACCAAATTAAAGTAGATCCATCAAAACAATGAAACTTACATAAATGTAGATTTACCAGTTCAATGGCTCTACCTTTGTTGAGAGTAACAATTGGATTCAGCCTTATATATGTTTCTTAATGAAAACACTCACATTGAGTAATGCATCTTTATGTGCATTGTAGAAATGTATGCCCTTTTTTTGGGCACAATTTTATTTTCCTCTGTGATAAACATCACAGGCCCAGAAATGTGATTTGTGACTGCAAAATGTGTCTGTCCAGATTCAGTCTGGAAGATGATCTGGTATATCTGTCCGAGGGTGGGAACTTAACTGAAAAAAATTCTGACATATTCCTACTCTTTTAAGTATTCGACTCTTATCTTTTTAAAAATAAAAACAATATAAGGTATTGGTAGTGAATCATTTGCCAGAGTGTTTGGGTCTATGGTATTTGCCCAAGGATGGTATGTGCTAAAACAGGAATTTAGGAAGGGGGTAATCTCAAATCAAACAGAGGTTACCTAATCTGAGGTGATTCCACTCCCTGAGCAGTCCCCAATGCCCTTCCTTGTTCATAAGTTTTCCCAGCCTTTTGCAGGTAAAAGGGAGGAGCCTTTCCTTTTATGAGCATCCCTAAATGGCCATACCTCTTAAGACATAAATTTGGATTTCATCACTGTTGAATGACACACAACATCAAAACTCCAAATGGTCTCTCCCAGTGGCTACACAGAGATTTTACAGAGCATGTAATACTGTAGTTCCATACAGTACCACATGCAAGCTGCCATTGGGCCTAATAACAGCAATACCTGTTATGTTCGATGTTTGTCCAAATGGGACAAAAATCACTAGAGGGAAAGGCCAGATTCAAAGATTTGATGTTCCAAATAATCCAGGAGAATCGCATGATACATGGTGCCACCCTGTGATACCAAAAAGATCAATCAGGCAGTATTCTCCCTGTCAATCTCTGAATAAAGTCACCAACCAAGATTGCTAAGGCTGTTTCTGTCTAAATATAGATGCCAAGCAAGACTTAAAAGGATCAAGGACAAAATAATAGATGAAATCAATAACATTTCAGACAGAGGATGCTGGTTGATGATTCCAAATTTAATACAAGGAGCAGTAGAAAAAACTTGCAGAGGATTTTTTGAGATATTTCATCATGTGTTCTGGTCCTTAATCTTATAATTTTTCAATTTCATCTTTAAGAGAAAGTTAGCAGATATATTGTTACTATGTCTGTAACATCAAATAAAATAAAATAAATCAAGATATCATTTAGGTGGAAGTCCCAAATGGCCTGCAAGTTGAAGTGTAGGTTAAAATAATTTGAGAAATCCTAATACATTAAAACTAATGCTGTAATCAGATTTTAAAGAGGAGAAATTAGAAATACATTTTTCTCTTTTTTAATTCAGCATAGTTCCCATCACTGAGTAGAAATTCAGAACTGTAGCATTCACATTTTACAGGCAACAATGTATTTGTAAAGAGTGAATCTGTCACAAAACATCAAGTTCAGAAAAGCAAAAGGATATTTGCAGTATTTTCATGACTAGAAGTTCAGTTTATAGAATATTCTTTTTTCAAATTTTCCTAAAATTTTCCTTTTCCTAAAAATACATATGTTAGAGGGGTGTTGTTCAAATATTGGAAAATGATATTAAATTGCACCCAACACTCATTCCCTAATTATACAAATTGCTTCCCCAAAGCTGCTATTAGCCTCACGTGGGATAACAGAGATACAGTGTGTGTGTGTGTGTGTAAAAATTTCTCCACTGTGTATCATAGCAGCCTTGAGAAGATAAATTCCATTAGGAAACTAATGCAAGGTTTAAAGGTATATACAAAGTATATATTTCAGGTATATACAAAGCATATGTTATGGCAGGGCAGAAACAACTTCTAAACATGAAAGAAAGATACATCAGAGAATCTAGTCATAGATCTCCTGTATAATACCTAGCATAGCCCTAAAATAATCTGAAGTACCTTCTCCCCTCCCTTTGTAGTTAGACTGTGAGTTCCACTTAGATTCCTTTATTTATTATTATTTCTTTCTGACAAAGTCAATTTTTTACCTACAGTGCAAGATCCAGACGAAGATGCCCTGAGGAGATCAAGGTAGGCAACTAGCAGCAAGCATTATGGCCTTCTAATTACTGATAACAAACACTTAGTGCTCTAAACCAGCATTAATTTTGAACAACTTGAAACATTAGATTTGTTTCTTTGAAATCCTACTACATTTACTCAAATCACTAAAAATGAAAATGCTGTTGGCTTGACAAGAGGAAAAGATGACAAAGTAGATTAATTTTAGGGGGCATGCTCAGTCCTTGGAAAGATGTTGCACAAGGAGTTCCCATTGGTTTGTGATGGGATTACTTTGTGTGATAGGACTCAATGGACTAGTGTGCATGTGACTGCCCTAAATTTTATAAGGGGATAGACATGTAATAAGATGGTGTGGCTAGGGCTGAAATTTTAATGAGCAATTTATTTGGATGATCCTGTGATTGGCATTTATTTCATCGGAGATACACAGATGATAACGGTAAAGGAGTTGTTCCCAATGATATGAATTAAACATCTTTGTTGATTTTACTGGAAACTGAATAAGGGCAAAAAAAACACAACCCACTCCATTCTAACCCAACCAAGTTTATTTGGATTGTCTCTTCTCATAATAATGCAGTATGAGCACACAGGACTGCTTTTGCTACTAGAGTGATGTCTTTGTCCATTTTCAAATATTCTGTCTTTCATAAGTTTCTCATATGTCACAATGGTCTAGTTTGAATTAGGCTATAAGCTTTACTATGTTCCTGAATCCAGTTTAATAATGGCTGCTTGAAGGAGACAATCATGGGCTGTAACTGTGGCTTTCTTGCTTATGCATCTCTACCTTCAGTATATTCTTCTAAGCAAGGCCTTGAGTTTGTGATATGTCTTAAGATTTTTGTCTTGCCAAAGTTCCCATTACGTTGTTGCAGACTGGTTTGTTTTTATGTTTGATCCAAGTGACTCTTCCATGTATATTCCTATTTCTGAAACCTATCCCCCAATCCATCATATCACTAATTTTAGAAATGGTATTTGCTGTTATATTTGGCTGCCAGTTTCCTTTCATTGCAAGTGACAGATGGCATACTTTTCCATTTAGCTTTTCTCATCTAACTGACTGTACAATATCTATATCAGGGGTAGGCAACCTTTCCCCTTTAAGGGCCAAGGGACTTCAGCTCCCAGAAGCCTCAGCCATGTTGGCCAATAGTCCCATGTTGGCCAATAGCTCCTGGGATTCTGGGAGCTGAAGTCCCTCGGCCCTTAAAGGGGAAAGGTTGCCTACCCCTGATCTATATAGATTGAATACAGTCTATGTTGATACTGCTGAATGTTCTTAGACTGAAAAGGTACATTATGAAATTTGTACATGGAAGGCTCTTCCATGTAGGAATTAAATGTGCAGTCCACTGCATGTAGATTGTATGTGCGACATTTTTGTTGCATATACACTTGCTGCTTATACACTAGATAGCCTCACAAAGTGCAGGTCCATTCCTTAAGGTCTTGATGAGTTATATTCTCATTATAGATGACTTTACTAAACAATCAAATGTTGGCATCTGATTTTCACAAGAGGCCTAAATAAAGCCTCAGTGAGAAATTTATAGATTCCTGTAGCAACACCAACAGCTTCTACTGTGACCTAGGTTAAGCCTCTCAGAATGACCACTGGCCCACATGCCTGCTCACTTGCCAGACATACCTGGCTTCTTCCCAAAACAAACAAGATAAAAAAGCAGGGATCTTCTTCTTTGACCACCACTAGAAGCACAGCAAGTGGTCAGTGGTGTTGAAAGCTGAGAGAATATTGGAATGGTCCCTGTGTACAAGGCTGTAGCAATTGTGAGGAAATTATCTAAGATGTATCTGTCCATGTAGAATAGGGCTAGGCAATATATGGCATTCCAGAGTAAAGTTTTATTATCCCTTTCCATTGGCTATTCTGGTTTGGGTTGCTGGAGTAGCATGTTGACAACATCTGGAGCGCCACAAGTTGCTTCCCTTGATATAAAGACTCTGTTAGAAATCAAACATAAACCCAGGTATTAAGGATTTCTAATCCAGCAATGATTAATTTAAAATTCTATACAGTTCTTCAGGGCTGAAGACACTTCCCACAAGTAAAATACTCTGACCCAACAAGTTATTGTGCCTGTTCATGCCTTTGAACATAGAACACAGAACTTATATATTTTAAAATGGGGGGGGCAGTGTTCCAGAGTAACCTGCAGTAAGTTGAGGGCTTTGCTTTGCTTTCCAAAAATAAAATACAGTGGTACCTCTACTTACGAAATTAATC
>JAIPUX010001880.1:6857828-6871266 GCA_020142125.1 Phrynosoma platyrhinos | reverse complement strand
TAGCAAAACATATTTTGTGCAAAAAATGACTTATTTGCACATGAAAATCTTCATGATTTTTTTTCCAAAAAAACTTCAAAAAAAAACTTAAACAACAACAACAAAACCCAACAATACCAAAATTTGCAAAAGTTCATAATTTCACCCAGCAGGGAGAAATCATTTGACTTTTTTCATTTTGTATGCAAGGATTAAATAAGCAAAGACTGATACCTCAACTCCCTTTTGAGAGTTCGTATTTCATTTAAGTGGAGGGCACAGTTCCATCTATATAAGAAGGGTAGTGGATCTTTTTCTTCTTTGGAAGCAAATGAAATTTGCAGTATAGAATGTGTGAGCTCCAGGAATGTGTGAGCTCCAGTTCTCACAGATGCAACGAATGATTCAATTATTATTAAAATCTTTAGGGAAATAAAAATATACTTAATGAAATGATTGTATAGTAGAACTGTAACCAGTCCAGGCAATCAAGTTCCAGATTTATACTGCAGAAAACCTTATTCTTGCATGCACATGTACCTTGGACTAAATCCCATTGAATAGAACTAAGCTGTGAAGATCAAAGGCATTTCCAAATTAGCTCCACATCAACATGCAGTCTGCAGTTATTGTGTGCCAGTGTTTGCCAAATTTCAAATTCTGCTCAAGGCACAGGTGCAAATGTCACTTTGTGTATTTCCTAAAGGAGAATCACCACAACTTGCATTGTGTGTTCTTTTTCAAAGAACCACAATCTGACCAGGTGTTATTCTCCATGGGAACAGTGTGCTTTCTACTTACTGCTTAAGTGTTTTAGTGTGGATTTTGTGTGTTTTAAAAACAGTTTGAAAAAACTATTTTGCCATCTTAACATCTGCTGGATTATTTAATGCTTTATAAGAATGTTATCAAATCTTTTCCATCAGCCTGCATATGTATTTTATCAGGATGTGTTACCTTGGATGGCAGTTCATCTGTATTGTGTTTGTCTGTCTGATGCTAAACATTTAAAGGCTTAGATTTCCCCTTATACATCTGAAACCCGGTAAGACAGATGGATTCAAAGGATGCTCCAGAGTATTTGCCTGGTTCACATATGCTTGCATATTAAATAATTGCTCATTTCCCAGTTAGTACTTGATGGGTTGCAGTTAACTATGTTATGGATTCCACTGAAAACACTTGGAGTTAAGAAATATTCAGTGATTCAGACATCTGTGATGTAGGTCTGTGATGGTTCATTCACCCATGGAGGTCATCAATTGATGTTGCAGTCATAAAGCAGTGGCTATGTATGTGTGAACTGCCCTATTTAAAGAAAAAAGCAAATGGAAGCTGGGGGGGATCCAAATACCTGATACTTAAGCGTTTATTTGTGTAAGTAATATGGCATCTGGCTGCCAGCACAACCTTTCCCATTTAAGGTATTAAATTATTGAAAAAGCTTTATGTAGTATATGTAATGTCTCATGCAAATTGCAGTACACCAGTAATAATTACTTTTATTATTTCTTTATTACTGTGAAAAGAACAGTTTTACACTGGATTTGTAGTTGTCTATTGGTCACCAAAGATTTCTAATACTGTTTTCTGAAGCTCAGCAAGTTATAGAGTTTGAATTCCAACCTTGGCTGTATCCATATTTGTGCACTTTGAATTGAGAATTCCATAAAACATATCAGCCCTATATGGCAGCACAGAGTAGCATTTCTAACATCCATAGGTTTCTTTTAGGATGGATACACCAGAAGAGTGATCAAGATTGTACTCTCTGTTAAACAGGGAAAGGGGAATTGGTAAATAACATTCTTATGCCTAGCAGGGAGCAGGGGTTGTTCACCTTTTCTGGAAGTTCACTCTGCAGATGATAGATCCTTCATACACAAAATAATTATTCAACACAATTAACTAGGACATAGAAAGTATTGTACTGGGGCAGTTTAATTAGTGTGTTCTCAAAGAGAATTACAATCTTTTGGAATAATATTTTGAACATCTTTAATTGGAGGTATTTGAATGCAATTTCTATTATTCTCTTGTGATTTCCACACTATTTCTTCTACTGCTTTTTCTCTTCTTTCTTTCCCTGTCTTTCCTTCTCTTTACCCCCTCTCTCCCACCCCCAATATCTACCCCTGTGCAACAAGTGTAATCTAAATAAGTGGCTCTCAACCTATGGTCCTTTTAGGAGGACCAACTTCAAAAATAGCTAACTTTCGGCCATGTTGGCTGGGATTTCTGGAGGCTAAATCCCAAAACTTCTTGAGGACCAATGGCTGAGAACTACTGATCTAAGGCATACTCCAGAAAACCAATGGAGCAATGAAGCAAACAGGCTCATGTTCTGTGGTAAATAGTTGCTATGGGAAAGATTTCCTGAAAGTAGTGTTAAGGTTCAATTGGTTCAGAGGCCATCTTGCAATCAAGAGCAGCCTTGATCATGTAGGGGAAGATGTCCTAAGTTATAACTATAAAATCCTAGTGAGCACCTAGTTTTGCTCATGGGCTTCTCAGAAAAAGTAATAGACAGAAGTCCTACCACGACCCTTTGAAATGCATTTCCAGTTAATGATAGCTTTGCAGTTGCTTCTTCCTTCACATGCCTCTCTTTCCTCTCTCTTGGCAACTGAAGAATCAGATGATACTTCCACAGGGCTTGACATAGTCCTATGGCTGTCAATTGCTCATGTATGTAACTTATCCACCAAGCCCTGAGCTCACAGTGTATATATCCACTGCATGTGAAAATATGGTACTAAATCAAAGAAGAATATATTTGGGGCTCTTAAAAATGATGGTAAAATTGTTTTTGAAGGGAAAAAAACCTCTAGCTATGACAGGTTTTTGGAAACAAGGGGAAGCTGTATGTCTAAAATGGTACTTAAGAGAAGAGATTTAAAATGATGTACCTATTCATATTCTGCCCCAGCTAATCATGATTAGAGCCTAGCTTTGCTGTGCAATGCTGGTGGGTCATTTAATTGCCAGAGCATCAAAACAATACATGAAATGACACCTGATTACTGAGCCATTAGGATTCAGTCCATTTGCCACAATCTTTTAAAAAATCTTTCAAAATTAAACATAAACACCACCACATACACTTTTTATACATCTATCTAAAATATCATACAAACATCAAAACTACAAACCCAACAAAACAAAGAAAAACAATATTAACCCTACTGACAAACCCACCCCCAAACTCATGGTAATATTACTAAATTTGCTTTATATATATTTATGCTTCTACCACATACAAACTCTGTTTGATACACAACACCTAAAACAGGCATGTTGTCCAATGAGATTGCAAAAAAGTCAATTCTCCACATTAAAAATAACAGCAATGAAAGAGTTTAATTTGCTTTCTGTGGTGCCATCATATAGCAAAAGCAGATTCTGTATACAGGACAATAATGTCATTGTGTGCATTGTATGGTCCCTGATTGCTGGCATCCCATAGGTAAACAGATAAAAGATCTCCAAATCATACCGAGCACATTTCAGTGTGATGAACAAGTACTTCAAAAGAAAAAGATCACTAACATAGGGGAGTTGAGGGAGGGGTTATACACCTAAAAGTCCACTTTTCCCATCAGATGTCTGTGTAGCCCTATTAACAATTCTGAAGCTTATCTTGGGAGCAAAACTTTCATTAGGACATCAAGAAGAGAGCTGTGGGTCCTTGCACCCATGCTGGCTCTTCTGTGCCACTGTTGTTACAAATGCCATTTGGCAGCACTGATGTGTTAGAGCCATCTTTCCCAACTCAGTGGGATGTTTTGTTTTGAGGGTGAGAGCTTGCTACAGTGATGTGGTGGCAGCAGAAGAGAAGTGACAAAGAGGGTTTTTAGGGTTTAACATAGTTTGAAATATAGAAGTTGTGTTTCCCATATCTGAAATGTTTGGGACTAGATGTGTTCTGGATTTTTTTTATTTTTCTTGGATTTTGGAATACCTGTATTTACATATACATAGATAATCCAATATTTTGGAGATGGAACCCAAATCTAAACACAAAATTCATGTATGTTTCATGTACACCCTATACATATAGCCTGAAGATAATTTTATACAATATTTTTAATAATTTTGTACATGAAACAAAGTTTGTGTACTTTGAACTGTCAGAAAGAAAAGCCACCCATGAAAAAGAATTGTTTTATGGAATATTTTGGAATTTCAGATTAAGGACACACAACCTGTAGTCATCATTCTTTTCACAGCTAGTCACATTCTGTTTATAATTCTTCAAAATACTCAGGAGGGGTCAGATCTTCAAGAGTGTAGTGGGATAATATGGGCCTTAAATCCTTTTGAATGCTGTTTGCCCTGTTAATATTGCTGCCCTTTTTCAGCTGTTATTTTATGTTATTATTGCTACGTCCTGTGTATCATCCCTTCATTCATGTTAACCTTTCTTTATGGAATTGTTTGCTCCCGCATATAAAATTTTACTCAAGGGGATCTGTTCTCAAGAACACTAAGTAATTTCATCTTGGCTTTAACTGTGGCCAAAGCCTAACAAATGACAACATTTATGCTTTAAGCTCTGCTTCAAAATTACTCCAGTAATTTTGCTTATGTCTCTGTATGTACCTTTTTGTACCCAGACAAAATGGTTGTGCTCTGTAAACACACAGCTTTTAAAGATGCCCCTTGTTTTATCCAATTTAACTTTAATTAGTACCCCTGTTGAGCATGCACCAGTGTCTACCAGCTGTGCTCCTTCTGCTATGCCACCTGCTTCATCCAACCAGCCTGCTACTGCTGCTCACAGTGCTGTCCATCAGATGAGCCTGCCATCAGCCATGGCCACTTCAGCGGTGCACGACTCCATCTCATCCACTTGTCAAAGGTAATACTTGATGCCTGTTTGCTTTGTCCATTTCCTTTGTATTGAGCAATATGACAGCAAAGAGAATTAAAAGGAAAGAAAGTGAGAGAATACCACAAAGACAGGTGAGTAGTGATAGTTCCAGCAATACGTTGTTAATCCAAAAGTAGCCAGTTGTGAGTACAGTGGTCCCTCCATATTTACTGGGGTTAGGGGCACAGGACCATGAAAGAGGAAAAGCTGCAAATAAAAAAATCACTTTTTTTTATACTGAAGAGAACAGTTCTCTAGTAATCTCTAGGTCCTCCAATGCAAATCTATGGTCAACATCTGCTGGAAATTGACCAGAGAATTTGCTGGAAGATCTACAAATGCCTACAGAAGTGTTACCTGTAGGAATCTCTAGGTCTTCCAGCATGACTTCCAGTGGATATTGGCCACAGAGTCATGCTGGAAGGCCTAGAGATTCCTAGGGAAAACACATTAATCAAATCCACAAAAGTCAAAGCTGCAAATGTGGAGGGCCAACTGTACATAGGTTTCCTCTCAACAGTCCTAGTAAAAGGATGGTAATGACCAAGTGCTTCCCAAATTGTTGATTATTTATTATTATTTATTTTAAAATAGTTTATATGTTGACCGTCATCTTATGATACCAGAGTAGTATATGATAGGTAACAAAAAACCAAAAAGATGATATGTAGTAAAAAGAAACAATAAAACATCATTTTTGGCAAATTTGAAGGCAAGAAAATCCTTGTCTTGAATCCTTGTATTGGGGAAAAGGCAGTATATAAGGGGAAAAAAAGAAATAAATAATAAATAAAATAAAATAGTTTAATAAGCCAATTTAAAATGCCAGGGCAAACAAGTAGATTTCGACCTGGTGCTGAAGAGAATATACTAGCAGTTCAGTCTCACAAATATGGATGACTATACAGGGATTCAAAGCCAGTGTTTTAAGCATACAGGGTCCGCCCCCCCCCCCATCTCAAGTTATTTCTGTCACATTTATGAAGAAATTCACAATTTTCATACATTCTTATCATAAAACAAACTAGATGAGATTTTTACCAATCTCTACTCAAATACAGGTACGTAGTCCACTTCAGAATCCTGATGATACAGTGATATGTTTATGAGTATTGACTGTGTGGTCCGGGGTTCAAACGTCACCAAAGCTGCAAGCACAATAGATGGGCTTAGAGAAGCCTCACTCTCACTCATTCTGTCTCAGCTCTTCATCTGCAAAAGGAAATTGCCTAGCAGGATTGTTGAAAGAATTCCAGAAATAATGTACACAAAGTAATGTTTAAAGGCTAAACACCGTTAATGGTGGTGGCAAATTCTCCATAATTGTCGCTAAGAAAATGTTTTTTGAAACAGCTCCCATAAATTGTCTCTGTCAACCCATACAGTCTAGATGCAAGTTGTTGGTTGCCTTTCTTTGCAGAATGCTGTCTCATTTGTTTGCTAGCTCTCCTCTGGGACTTTTGCTGTAAAAGAAAGCTCTTTGGTTAAACTGATTTTCATTTGCAAATGGTAACAGATCAATCTATGACAGAGGTGGGCAAATATAGGGATTAGGGGATCACATTGGCCATTTCAGGGGACCTTGGAGGACCACATCCCTCAAGGGGAAAATAATTGCTCCCTCCAGTGCCCTGTAGGGGGGTTATGAGACTAATTCAACCTATTTCTGGCCTGGCCTGGACCATTTTAGCTCCAGAAAAGGACCTTTGTTTCAAGCATGCCACAGTTACTTATTTTTTTCAAAAATATGTTGACCACTTGGGATTCCTAGGAGCCTAAAGGCCACACTCCCCACCTCAATCCATAGGAAGAGTAGACAAGGGGAATGGATAGTCCTGCTTGTATAAGAAGCTTAGAATATATGGAGAGAAGTTGTGTCTTCGGACTCTATAATCCGCTGGTCATGGAATTCAAAGAAAATATGAGATTGAGCAGATCAGTCCATGTTCAAGTAGCTTCATGCCTAGCCAAGATTTACTCCCTGCTCTGTTTTGCACTATGTTCACCCCCAAACACATTTCATGTACATATTTACTGAACATGTATACTCAGAATCCTAAAACTGAAAAATCAAAATCATTGTTTGAACTAATAATCCTACTGACTGCAAATGCCCTGCTTCAATGAATCTCCTCACTGGGATATACTGCATAAGTTTTCATTTTGTGTGTTAGCTGAAAGTACAACTTTGGAAGAAAATCATGGGCTTCAGATACTTTAGCATGTATGCCCATATTGCTACATTTAATAAACTTTGTTCATTCTTTTTTATTAGTGCAAAGGTTCCCGATTCTCTCAGAGCAGAATACTTCAAATTTCAGATACATTTTCTTTTGCATGAAAAAACCCTTTTATCTCTTTTAGCTTCAACCGACATTCTTCCACTTCCATCACGTACCAGTCCAAAAAGAGGTATAAATTGCTCCTGTATGCAGATGCTAATAACTAGTGAATTGCTCTTCCATTTGCCAGCTGTTGAACCAATCTAAACAATTGCTTTTGTTATTGGTGATGATTTTCTTTTCCTGATGACTAATAGTTTTCAAACTCACTTGCTCCTTGGACCTGCTGATACCTGTAACTGATGTAATCATGGTTGTTTTGAGAGGGTGGGCTATTCTTTGAAATAATAAATTCTAGTGCTATATTCTTCCCAAACTTCACCAACTATTTTAACTCTCTGCAGCAGAAATTGTGAATGATATCTCCCCGTGGCTCAGCCAGCTTTGCTAAAACCTTTAATTAATGATGCAGTGTGCTTTTTCTTTTCTTTTTCTTTTTCAGGACCTTCTTTGTTATTACAAATGCTAATCTCCATTCCTAATTTCTTTGTAAATGCCAGATGTTCGTATTTTCTTATCAAAAGTTATAATATTGGAGTTTTATATGGTATTATTTTTCTCTTGACTGAGAATTTTTAGTAAATTGTTTTTTCTTAGAAAAATGTCAAAAAACCTAGCCTACTTTGTTAACCAATATTTTGTTGGTTATAGCTGTAACAATGGGGGAAGTGTCACTCCTGCAATGAGTTAGCTAACTACATAGTCAAGGATGTGGACAGAAAGAAGAATGCCATGTGGTTCAAACTCTTCTCTAGATGTTCATTGTTTTGCTTCCTCATTGACTTAACAGCTTCTCTGAAGACAATTTAGTTGAAACAAGTCATTCACAACCCTCCTATAACTATTTTAAATCATTTTTATGTACTCCAGATGTTACCTCCCATTTAAGTGAGTGAACAGGCAAGATTCACTAGGCCTGGGTTGGAGGAATATGGCCTTCCTGATGTTGTTGAAATGAACCTCCCCTCAGCCCTAACAAGGGGCCAAAACACACTGCAGAACTAATCCAGTTTGAAAGCATTTTAACTGCCCTGGCTCAATGCTAGGACATTTTGGGAAGTGTAGTTTTATGAGATGTTTAGCCTTCTCTGTCAGAGAGCTCTGGTGCCACAACAAACTACAGTTCCTGGAATTCCCTAGCACCGAACCAGGGCAGTTAAAGTGGTCTCAAACTGGATTAGTTCTGCAGTGTGTTTTGGCCCTAAGGAGAACCAACAATGAAGGCTGATGAAAGTAGTGATCCAATAATATTTGGATGGGTTTACAACCCATTTTACATCATCTTCCCTGTGATCTGAAGCAAAAAATATTGTCTTATTGGAATATAACCCTTCTAAATGGCGTAGCTTTGGATGCTGACTTTAACAAACTCAAGCATGCCAATGTTGTACACAGTGTATGGTTTATTTGAAACCATCCTTTGAAATTCATCCTTTAAAACACAAGTGCTTAAGTACAAGCTAAGTGTACAGAATGTTCACAGTTTAATCTCTCTATTCTTTTAATGCTATTCAGTTTCTATTCTCTGTTCTTTCAAATAAAACTTTTAGGTAATATCTCACAACATGCTGTGGAAGCCATCCTTCTCCAGATGTTTTATCACCATTGATTTTTTGATGTACAAATGATTTGCTCATGGCTTTACTTTGCTTTTAGAAGTCCAGGCCAAACATATACATCAGTGCCTGCTACCCATGGCCCAGCTCCTTACACAGGCTACAGTGAAGCCCCAGCTCCTGCTTCAAAACCCAGAGTTGTCACCACTGCCAGCATAAGGCCCTCAGTCTATCAGCCAGGTAAGAATGTTTCCAAGAATTAAAATGGGTCCGCCTTTTATCAAATCAAAAAGTAGTGAGCAGGAGTGGACTAAGTCCAGGAGCCATCTTTTGGTTTTAGGGACTTCCAACAGCCACACCAACCACTCCACAGAAATATGGAAGGCAACCTTGGTTTGGAGATGGCAGGTGGAGAGGGGGTGGTTAGAACAGTGGGTAGGCAAACCTCACTCATTGTCCTAGAAGATAATACTCAGTTTTGAGCAAAAATGGCAGGGATGTGTCTGGGGAGGCCTGGGAGGAGATGCAGAAATAGTTTGGGGACCGTATGCTGCCTGGAGGTTGCATTATTTCAACCCCTAATATAGAGGAAATCCTTCAAAAATGCTTTAAGGAAAGATCAGTATTGTTATATGTGTATATGACGGGATCAGCTCCACCACACATCATTCCAATAGCTGTTACCTACCAATGAAGCACTACAGAGCATAAGGAATCTTACCTTATTTTGACCCACAATGAATTAAGTTTGGGAATCATTTTTAGATTTATTCCAGTGTGGTATAGTAGTTGGAGTTTTTGATAGGGATGACTCTGGAGATCAGGATTCAATTCCCTTCTAGAGCATAATAACCCACTGGGTGATCTTGGGCAAGTCACACACTCTCAGCCTCAAAGGATGGCAGTGGCAAACCCCGTCTGAAGAAACATGACAAGAAAACCCTATGATAGGCTTGTCTTAGGGATGCCATAAGTCAAAAATGACTTGGAGGCACATAACAACAATAGTAGTTGGAGCTTTTGATAGGGGTGTAAGAAATATAGGGTCAAGTCTGCAATGAGGGGAAGCTTGCACCAGCCACTCCCTCAAAGACTAGGTAATCTTGTGAAGACAAAGTGGGGCTGAGGAGACCTATAATTGATCTCCTTACTGGCAAGACAAGATATACATATAACAACCAACAAAACAAACAAGCAAACATAATGCCTAAGGATGTAGTGTGTGAATGCTGTTTCATTATCCATAACACTCCTTAGAAATATAGAATAGACTATTGATGGTAGAGCTTGGAAAAGTTACTATTTTGAACTATTACTATTTTCCAGAATCCCTTCACTAATATAGTGACCAAGCTGGCTGGGGGATTCTGGGATTTGTAGGCAAAAAAGCAATCATCCCAACCTTGCTTGATAGTCACTGTGTGTTTAGATTGCCAGAGAGGTAGCGGTTGCCTGTGATTTCTGGTTTTTTGCCTACAGTGAAAACCAAATTTGTTGCCATGTCACATTTAATATGTCCCTTTGAATAGCACTGGCTTTAGATGTTTGTCTGAAAGAAGCTCATGCAGAACATTGGTAAATAGTTACAGGGGCTGAATAATGGCAAGTAAGGGCCTCTGCAGACAGTGCAAAGCGACGTCTTGGAGGCAGGGAAGGGGAGGGACAGCCGCATGGCAGCTGCCTCAACCTCTTCCCGAGGACATCATCAGGGCATGAGCCGTTACGTATGGCGCACTCCCTGAATACATCCTCCCAGCGCAGTGTCTTCATGTGTCGGCTCTTCCGGTGCCCTTTTTGCCGCTTGAGAAAGCAGCGGCATTTTGGTGCTCCTTTCCCAGGTGCCAAAAGGGTGGATTGGGGCCGAGGCATATGGCAGCCTCGGCCCCGATCCTCCATTTCCTGGGGTGGCCCAAGGCCGCCCATCTGCAAAGCCCCTAAGTGAGTGGGCGACCAGCAAACAGTGTGAAATCATCTGAAGTGATGTCTAGGGTCTTGTCTGCACTAGTTAGGATACTCCAGGGATGGCCTAGAGTATCCTAGTCCTACAGCTGCCCTATCCTATCCTCGTTACCTCACCCTACATTTCCACGCTGTGGCAGCTGCCTGAACTGGTGTCCCACTGGACTGCCTGGTGCAATCTCCATCACCCCAAGTTGCTCACTTCTGAGGTCAGAATGAGCCACGCAGCAGCGGTCATATGTGCTGTAGAAACAGGGTGCTCCAGATCTAACAGGAAGATCTGGGGCAACAGGTAAGGGTTTTATTTTTTTACTCCATGTTAACATTGTTACACCCTGTGGTGTGGGATATGCCGGACATAGTTCAAACTCTCCACACCAGAACTGAGGTTTGAGCCATGCATCTTCCAAATAGGATGAGGCCAGAAGGTGGGGGGGGGGGGGGGGGGGGGGGTGAGCCTTTTGGTCTGTGCAGGCAAGGCATAGGAGTGAAGACATATTTGTTTCCCTCAGCTTGACCTCCCTGAATAATTTCTCATTGTTAGTGTTGCCACTCCATCTTTTACATTTAAGACAAGGATGAGCAACCTGTGATCCTACAGAGGTTATAGTTGTTGCTCCTATCATCTACAGCTCAATGTAATTTGAAATTCCACAGTTTGTCCTCCTCTGTTTTACAGTGCGGGTTAGGTTCACACAATTACAAAGTGTACCCCAGAAATCTGGAAAACCAGCTTGGCTGCTTAGCTCATACAAAATCCAGTGCCATGGGTAAACTCAAGTCAGCATGGATCAAATCTTGGTATTCACCACTGTAGCTTGTGGTCAACAATGCTAAAAGCCCATTTGGGAGAGGGGATGCTTTGTGTAACTACCTTACCCCTGGGTGACATCTTCAGTAGCTACAGCTCCCAGCAATCTTTGCAGACAGATCTGAGAACAGAAATAAGATACCGCACATCCAGAATGGCTTCTGACATTATTCAGATGTAGTACTTTACAAAGAAAGGCAACAGAAAGACTAGTTACACCTTAAAGACTAACACATTTTAACTGGCATAGGCATTCATGGAGTGCAGCCTGCATCCATGAAAATTTGTACACAAAATTTGGCACAGGACTCTGTTGGTTTTGCTGCAGCAGATGAACAAAGCTGCTACCCTGGAACTGTGCACCTAAGGAAAGTACCAAGACCAATTGTTTGCTTTTCTCTTGAGAACATTCTTAGTCATGCTTCATGGGACGATGCCTTGGAGGTAAAGGAGTGTTTGAATCCAGCACCTTTAATAGTTGTGTAAAAGAGAAGCTTTCAGCAAGAACAGCTTGCCAAGCATGGTGACTGTTGCAACTGTTGAACTACTAAATATACAAGAATCTGCCTTCTTTTATATCTGGCCATCCTAACTTCAAGAGCTGGATTTCCCTGATTCCTTTTATTTTCTGCCTAACTACATGTATGTGAATCGGTTTTCCCCCTCCCCCTTTAATCTAACTAAAATCTCATGTATTCTTGCAAATTTTCATACCTGTAGGGATGTGAGAAACTCTCATGAGAAATTGTGTTGGCCTTATCCAGGGGTAGGCAACCTTTCCCCTTTAAGGGCCAAGGGACTTCAGCTCCCAGAAGCCTCAGCCATGTTGGCCAATAGTCCCATGTTGGCCAATAGCTCCTGGGATTCTGGGAGCTTATCAAACCTGTTCAGCTTTGCTCAGAATTATTCAGCTCTTTCAGAAATCCCACTTCTAAATTTTCTTTGATTTTTACCTAAGGCAAAAAAAACTGTATTGATGTTACAATATGCTGAGTCCTGCTGGCAAATATCACTTTTAGTGCAACTTTGTTAGCTTGCCTCAGGAAGTTTTGTTTTGCCTGAGAAAGGAAACCCACATTTCATTGAATTGCTTTAGGTTACCACTTTGCAGAATTAGTCTAAAGCAGCCCTTACATAATTACTGAGGAATAAACCCCACTGAATCCACTATGCAAAATGAATGCACATTTCACTAAAAGCAGTAGAGTGCTCATAGACTGCATGTGCCATTGAATGTGTGACTGCACAGTCCAAAAGTTTAAAGCAGGGGTAGGCAACCTTTCCCCTTTAAGGGCCGGGGGACTTCAGCTCCCAGAAGCCTCAGCCATGTTGGCCAATAGCTCTTGGGATTTTGGGAGCTGAAGTCCCTTGGCCCTTAAAGGGGAAAGGTTGCCTATCCCTGGTTTAAAGGATCCTGTGAAAAGAAGGCAGGAAGTACATCTCCAGGACTAAAGTGTCTCCCCTCTCCCTGCATGATAATTCTTCAAATGGCACAAATGACACAACAGGCAGAATCAAAAACATAGGATGCTGTTTTCTTCTAAGTCAGACCATTAGTCCATTTTTCCCAGTCCATTCTCAATGACCAGCAATGTCTCCCAAGATTTTATATTGTAAAATGCCTTCTTCCAAATCATAGCAGCAGTCCCATCATAGTACCAGCTACCTATAAGAGCTCTTATGCTGCTTTGTAGCTCTTTAATTTCAGAGAAAGAGATCGAGATCAAGGTAGCATCTGCTTGCATGTGCGCACACACGCGTGCACACACATTTTTCACTGGGATTAGATCATCATTCAGGGTGACCAAGTACATTTGAGTACTCCATTCTGGCCTATCAGACTGAAATGGGTTCAGTCAATCCATATCCTCCAAGAACCCCTTAATGTGCCTCCCATTTACTTTTTTTTTTAAAAAAA
>JAIPUX010001880.1:6828461-6847851 GCA_020142125.1 Phrynosoma platyrhinos | reverse complement strand
TCTTATATGCCGAAAAATACGGTAACCTGTTCCTGTTTGCAACCTGAATTTTCTTCATGAGCTCCATACCTTCATCTAGGTTCATTTACCAGGTTGTTTTGCAAACATTCATTTAAGTTAATTAAACTAGCTGTTGATGACTCACTAATGAGACATGCTGCTACCATAAACGATGCTGGGCTGTCAACATCAGGAGAAAAGGACAGAATGTCAGATTAAATTACATAATATCTGCAAGTATGAATTAAAAATCTGGAAAGAGGAAGCATTTCCTATCTCACCATCTGAGCCTCTAAATACTTGTCTGATATGTAATTAATTGTTGCCAGACCTGCAACTGGGGCATTAACTATACCAAGACCATCCAGTCATGTTTTTCCTTCTAATCACTTGAAGTTTAGGGCCAAAAATGTATGCGACATTAGACATGCTTTTTAAAAACCACTAGCACTCTTTTTAAAAGAAAAGTAAAAGGGGACATAATATGTAATTTGGTTATTTATCATAATGGTATGAGATATTGCAATTATGAGTGTGTAATAAAATTTTATTTATTATTGATAAAATGTGGAAAAAGTTTAAAAATCATAGATTGAAAAAAGTAGATAACTTAGTAGAAAAATAGATAAAACAAAAGCAATTTTAAAATATAAATTTAAAGCTGGCAGGGAAAAGAAATCATTTGTATTTGTTATGTTTTTTGTTTTTAAGTTTTATAGTAAATGTATGTGTGTATTTTTTTGAAATTCTTTTCCATTTTTATATTATTGTTTTATCAATTGATTAATTTAATAAAAATATAACAACAACAACAACAACAACAATAAGTAATTTGGTTCTTAGTCATAGGAGCTTATCGCACTGCTAAAAAAAGGCATCTTACCTCTCCCGAATTGAATTCTAATTCGGCTTTCATCCAGGTACTATCGCATGGATTTTGCCACCGAATCTGCTGGCAGAATGCAGCCCAGATGCAGCCCAGGCCCCAGGAGCACTCAGCAAGCCTCTTTTCAAAGTTGGGAGTTTTCCTACTGAAAAATAGCTGCTGAAGTGCTCCTAGGACCTGGGCTGCATCCAGGCTGTATTCAGTGGCAAAATCCATGCTACAGTACCCAGATGCAGGCTGAATTAGAATTCAATTCGGGAGAGGTAAGACGCTTTTTTTAGCAGTGCGATAAGCTCCATAGGGTCTTCCCAAGTTTCAGACTACATATCACTGATTCTTCTCAGGGACACCGGTGTTTCTGGACAGTTCTATGAATCTTTACATTGCATGACTACGGTTGTACACAATTAAATCAGCCCATGTAGTATGTGTGTGTAACTTCCTTCACTTAAAAAGTGTATATGTGTTAAAATTGTCATGGGTATTTTGAAGTAATACATGGACTACTGAAATGTATTATGCATGGTGGCCCTTTTGAAGATTGTCTAGAACAGGGGCAGGCAACCTTTTTGAGACCTGGGCCGGTCTCCAGTAGCCCAGGCCTCGGCTGGGCTGAGGTGGGGGGGGGGAATGGCGGTGCCATTCTGGCCCATGTGTGATAACGTCCTATCTCACCGAACTAAAAATCCCAGGATTCCACAGAATGGAGCCATGACAGTTGAAGGAGTGGCAAACTGCTTTATTTTTGTTGTGTGGAAGAGCTGTTTGAAAGCCCTCCTAGGGAAATAGAAAATGCACATGCCTAATTACCTGACTGAACTTAATTCTGTATTTCTGAAGCCCTTGATTTTATTTTCATAGTGCCAAGCAAGATCGTGTGTGTGTGTGTGTGTGTGTGTGAAGTTAGCAACCTTTCAATCTGTTCTATTTCTAATTTATTTTATCTTAACCACTGTTTTTATGCTGCTTTTATATGTTTTATTGTTGTTCTGGTTTATTGTATGCATTTATGATTTTGTTTTCTTCTTGTTACAAGATGTCTTGAGAACTTAGCTATAAGATGGCATGTAAATATTAGAAATGAATTAATGGGCATCCTAATGAAATAAGTACAATGCAGAACATTTAAAAACACACTGTTTTGCAAAATAATCTTTCAATATACAGCCTAGAGCAGGCGTTCAAATTTTGTCCAGAATTTTGCACACTCATTGAACTTTCTTTGCTACACTTCTTCAATGAAGTCTGAAATGACATGACCCTCTAGCATGTTTGATCAAGGGCAGAGCTTGGAAAAATTACTTTTGGACCACAAATCCCAGAGACTGCAAGTAAGCATGATCTCTCCTCCTGTGCCCATAAACACTGCCTATCTACCCTGTCAGCCAGGAACATGCAGTAATTTTATTATCATATTCTTGGAAGATTTGGGATTTGAATTCTCTTATTTTAAATAAGCACCTTGACCTGATGCTTAAACCGTGAGTTGGCTGGGCATAAAGCTTGAAGATTTTAAATGCAAATTTTAGGGTGGCAGTACAGCTGTCTTCTGCAGCCTGGTTACCTCTAAGATGTGTTTTACAACAGCTCCCAGGATCCTCCAGCTGCCTATGCTGTACACTATTTTAACTTGCCTTTAAAGCCTAGCTGTTCCTTTGGTGTGAATTGGTGCCAGGAGGAGACGAGTGGCAATGGAAATTTTTAATCCTTAATTATTTCCATGCCCACTGGTTCCCTGCCTTTCCCTGTGTCAACATACCCCGCTTCTTCCTACTGGCTACTTTCATCCCATTCTAGGTTCCAGTTCTGTGTTTTGTTGATGGGAAATATATACTGGAGCTACAGAGGGTAAAATAAAGGCATTGCCCCCAATGTTGTTTTTTAATTCCCCAATGAAATTATCCTTCAGTCTCCAAATTTCTAGCACTGCAGAGAGTGAGACAATCATTATTGTAAATATTAACAACTCATATATTTGCTGTGCTTCCATTCCCTTGACAGACAAGGTTACCTTCACCTTTTCTCTGAATGACTAAACTGTAATTCACAACTGAAGTTTTAAGTTTGTGCAATGGTAGAAAATCGGGGACTGAAGAAAATTCCCATTGCGGGCAGAATTTTTCTTGGAGAGGCCGAGGCTCTCATTTTTGCCCACTCAAGCTACATCCCTGAATTTAAGGCGGATTTGAGGGAGAAAATCATTGGGTGAAGGAAGAGTTAAACATCTCCCCCTTTCGGCCCAAAGTTTCTCCCTTCTAATTGAAGCAGCCCGTAAGTTCCACCCTTCACTGCCCGGCCTTTGGTCTGTTTTTCTCGTTCAGTGCAATGTGTTTCAGCAGTGCAAGAGACATCTGCTCTGTTTGCCTTTCAGGAAGTGATGCATGCCCTTAGGCAGACTTGGCACACAGCTTGCTTTGTCTGTGCTGCCTGCAGGAAGCCATTTGGGAATAGCCTTTTCCACATGGAGGATGGTGAGCCCTACTGCGAGAAAGGTATTGAACACAGTAACGTTACTGAAACCTGCCTGAAATAGGTTCCTCAGTGTGCCAATGGTCTGTTGTTCTTTGTGGGCAAGAAAGAAGTTAGTTGCCCAAGAGAATGACCCAGTCTGGCATGGTGCCTACTCTACTAATTCTCCCATTTTAACATGTGCCCACCTTGGAGCAAATGTGAAATGGAGCCACATTGCACTCAGCCACTTTTCTGCCATTGCCTGACTGTAAACACACTTTGCTATGCTCTCCCTCCCCATGTCAGTCTCCCAGACAGTGGCCCCATTTCCCTAGTTTTCATTTGCTCATGTGGGCACACTGCCCAAAGAGTGCATAATGCAAGTTTCCAACCATAGACCATTGTTTTCTATAGCACCATGCAGGTTTTACTTTGCCATTGTGTAGGGCTAAACCCGGGCCAGGAATGTTGGGGAGCACATAGGTGAACACCTATCTCACTGTGCACTTGTCAGCTTCTTAAACTTTCACATATTTAGATCAAAGTACTTATAAATCCCATGATCAGGAACCCAGACTGATCAGGATTCTTGATCACAGGAGCCTTGTAACCATGGACCAAAACAACGCTGCAGAAATAGTCCAGTTTGAGACCGCTTTAACTGCCCTGGCTCAGTGCTAGGGAATCCTGGGAATTGTAGTTTATTGTGGCACCAGAGCTCTTTGATAGCAAAGGTTAAATGTCTCACAAAACTACAGTTCCCAGATTTCCCTAGCACTGAGCCAGGGCAGTTAAAGCGGTCTCAAACTGGATTACTTCTGTAGTGTGTTTTGGACCTCTATTTAGCTGAGCCCTATACAAATAGTCCTGGAAACTATTGAGTGTGTCATAATGTTCAAAGTTCAATAACATCCAAAATCCACAAAACAGTGATACCTTTAGTGTGTCAACCAAAATGCACAAAATACATGATGCAAGCTTCTTCATTAGGCAAAGGTGTTAAAAATCATAAGGGGGGGGAAGGATGATGTTAGTCATAGGCCTACACTTTGTCAAGATGTTGTGGTTGATGTCCTCAGTTCAGATGTTATGGAGGGATATCCATGCAGGCTAGCCCCCTCCTCCTTCTGGCCGTGTAGGTACTTTGGGATTCTTAAAGTCCAGGAAATAAACTTCAATTCCATTGCCAAGACAAAAAGCTACTGCCTTTCAGATCCAGTTTGTCTCAAATCCTTTGTGAGGCTACAAGCCCCTTTGTTAGGCAAAGAAGACTCAGGAAGCCTCAATGCTTTTGCATCAGGAAAGCTTTTAGGTGCTAAGGTAAAGCATGCCAATGCAGTCCCATATGTCCTTTACTATATGGCCAAAACAACTACCCCAGGATAATGTTCAGAGGGATAGGGCTTACAAGTGCACTCACATTTCACACCACTCATTTAGCCTCCAACACCTTCAGGTAAATGCTTGAGTGGGGCGTTTCTAGAGACCAGGAAATGTCTGGAATCGTGGCAACAAACACTTTGCTGCACAGTACACTTGTCAGACTAATAACAGGCTGGTAGACCATGTGCTTTGCATGCTGAACAACTCCATTTCAACCATAGCATCTCCAGTTTTTTAAAAAATGGGAGGAGGTGAAAGGAAAGCTCTCTCAAGCTCTTTGTATAACTACCGTATTTTCCGGCGTATAAGACGACCCGTGTATAAGACGACCCCCCCATTTTTCCAGTCAAAATATAGAGTTTTAGCACCTCTATCCTCATCATCCTTATATCCGGCGTATAAGACGACCCCCCCACTTTAGCCACAGATTTTGCAGGTAAAAAAGTAGTCTTATACGCAGGAAAATAAGGTACTTCCATTTGCACTTAACAGTTCAGGGCTAGATGGACAAATATTTAATGTTGTATAAGGCACCTGTCCAGAGAGGTTATTTTTGGACTACAGTTCCCAGAATCCCCAAGCCAGTCTTGGGAGCTGTAGTCCAGAAAGCAATTGTTCCACATTCTGAGCCTTCCCTATTGTTGTGAGGAGAAAAGAGACAAAGATAGAACTGCATCATATTAGGTTAAGAATGAAAAAAATAAAAGGGGACCCATTCTGCAAACTGTGGGCTTCCAGATCTGAAAATGCTGAGATTATCGCACACGTTATTTTGCCCAATCTGTGCACAGGATGGGATCGGGCTTGGATGGGGGAAAATGGGTGTTATCACACACAAAAACGCCGCCGATGCTGCCAGCCGATCACCACCCATTCCTGAGCCACACTTAGCCAGCTGATTTTCAAAGATGGAAGCTCCCCATCCTCGAAAACTGTCTGGCTAAGTGCAGTTTGGGGACAGGTGGTGGTCGGCCAGCAGCATTGGTGACATTTTTGTATGCGATAGCACCCATTTTCACCCATTCAAGCCCAATCCCATCCCATGCACAGATTGGGCAAAAAAGTGTGCAATAATCTCCATAGCTACTGCTCCAGATGAACTGAATGTGGTCAGCTGGAGTAAATAGAGAAACTACCTATAAAGAAAGAAGATGATAAGGTAAACTTTTAAAATGTAACATTTTCCTTTTTCTTATTTGTTGCATTTGCAAGTCTTAGCCATCATGTTTATTATGATATGTCTTGTCAGTTACATTTTTAACCAACTGTTCCTTCAGACAGGTCAATGGCTATGTAAATTTCTATAGATTTTGTTTTATCTGGCATGAATGGACAATGTTACAATTTTTCTACTTGATGAGACAAATTCATTGAAAATTGCATATTTTTAAAGCGTATTTGTAGTTCAGGATTTATTCTGTGCAAAAGAATGCATGTGGAGTTTGAGGGGGCAGAAGATACCATTTTATGTATAGAAATGTTATTTTCTGCACCAAAAATCCTTTTTTCTACATGGGAAACTTGTTCTCTGCTCAGCAATGATGTTTTCATTAAGGAAAATGCTGTGCAGAGAATTTGTTTTCAGCATAGAAAGTGCCATTTTTTTTTTTCAACCCAAAAATAATGTGTGTTTTTCACACAGAATAAGCCTGGGGCTGTGATGATTTTGGCCTGTCTAGGATTTTCCTCATCAGGATTTTCTCATGCTAAAGAAATCCACTTTTGCCATATACATGCGTATTATTTTTATCCTAGAGGTCATGGTTGTATATTCTTTTTATATTAGAGGTCAAGATGACATCATAATTTTTTCCCCTGTCATTCCTTTTTATATTCATAACTTTAATGAGATTAGGCAAGATATATCAACTGACCTAACGTCACCAAGTAACTGTCATGGCAAAATGGAAATTTGAAGCCATTTTACCCTGATCCCAAACTATACTAATCTTGTACTCAAATATATGGGTTGTTATAATGAAAGGAATATGAGCACATCTCAAATGCCCTTCCAAAAAAGTTCACAAGACAGCAAAGGGAATTTTAAGCATAAACAAACCAGTATGTCTAACCCAATAGTTCTGTGTACTCGAGAAAAGTTAATGCAGATTATGTTCTAAATTTAGCTTTTATTTGTTTTTTTTTTCTACTTCTAGACTACGTTGCCTTGTTCAGCACCAAATGTCATGGATGTGATTTCCCTGTTGAAGCAGGGGATAAGTTCATTGAAGCTCTTGGACATACCTGGCATGATACCTGCTTCATTTGTGCTGTATGTTTCTTTACTGAATTAGACTGAGACTTTTCTAAACTTGCAGCTGAGCTGGATGGTAGCCCTCTTAACTCCCTAGGGGAGCGTTCCCATGTTTTAATGCTCCCTCATGTGAAGGAATAACCCTGTTCATAGGAAGGTATGATGACAAGAAGAAGGGCTCTAGGCCAGTGGTTCTATAAACAACTTTGGTCCTCCAGGTGATTTGGACTTCAGTTTCCATAGATTCCAGACAATATGATGAGTGCACAGGAATTCTGAAAGCCAAAGTCTCAAATTTCTAGAAGACCAATGGTTGATATTCTCCTACATATAGGCTAATATTCTCTCACATATGCTAATTTTTTCACTTGCTATGAGGTAGGTGGATGGGAGGCAGTGGAGACAGTGTTCCCCCAGTCAAAAAGCACTGTATAGATAGAAAATAAATCAACCAGCAGCCCAAAGGATTTCTTCACAGGCCACCTTTGCCCCCATAATGTGGATGCCTACATCCACCAGAAAATAAATGTTTTGTCTGCATAAGCCTTCATGATATTGTGATATTGCTGAGAAGCACTTGGGGGATGTATGGGAGGCAAACAATCCATCCTCATCATATTTCCTACGACCATGAAGGAGAACAAAGCCTTATCACAAAAAAGACATGAGCAAAGAGAACTTCTAATCTCCTCTCCATCCCTTTCTTATGCTTCTAGGTTTGGCATCCACAGTGGTAAAAACTGAATGTGGAACCCACCTATTACAGACATCTACTATATAATGATTGTAGGGTTTAGACTGGGATGTTGGCCATCACTTGAATCACAAAGATATCTTTCAGTTTATACCTCAAGGAGACTTGTGTATATAGGGTGATTGACCCAGGGGAAATATCAATTGCAGGCTACAGCTAATGGTAGATGGAGCCAGAACCCAAAGTAGGTGGGACTGTAATATCTATGTGAAATCTGCAGCATTACAGGTACAGACTTCATTTTCTGCAGCTGACAGTTCAGTCTAAGTAGTTGATTGCAAGTCTCCTAGCATATTAGTGCACGATAACTGAAAATCCACTCTCCACCCTTGGATTATAGATGCTTCTTGCTTAGCCCAGTTTCTTCCTTCCTGTAGTATAAGCTGAAGCACAGCCAATATTTGTTATTTCTACTTAATCTCTCTGCTTAAACCCACCTAACAAATTTGATTCTTACCATCTTTGACTACATTTAAAATTCATGTATTCTTAATTTTCAGGTGTGCCATGTGAATTTGGAAGGTCAGCCATTTTATTCAAAGAAGGATAAGCCACTATGCAAGAAGCATGCCCATGCCATCAATGTCTAAAGGAAGAACAAGAAGCTAACAGGCAGAACATATTTAGTGGTTGGTTCAGTGAATTAAATATAGATAACTATGGCTTTTTCATGGTGGGTTGGTGAATTAAGAACACTTCTGCAATTTATTTCAGTTGCTTTTATATATGGAGATCTTATTCCTGCATACTTCATACAAAAAGTGAATACATATTCAAAATCTGACAGTAAGCTATTGCTGCAAAAGTCTGAGCAAAGTGAACAACAAAAAGGGATAAAATCATTTTTAAAAGTGTAACATAAAATTATAAATATTTAATATCTTCTAGTGTGTTCAACAGGGCAGACATTAGGCTGCACAGCAGTGATAGGAAATAAATAAAAACCACTCTTAGAATTATGATACAACTCAAAAGTGCCAAAATAGTACATGTAGAATAAATTTTAAAGTAGCAGTTTATATCAGCAAGTCAATTAAGTATTCTTCAGTAAAGAGAAATATTTTCCCTTATTTATGCTATGATTCTTCTTCTCAATACTGAATATTGTATAGGCTTGTGTAAACCACATAGAGTTAACTGAAAGCAACCCCAACAGTGTACCTAGTCAAGACATGAATGCAAACACAAGAGTTTATTCACATTTCTCCTTGGTGACATGGGAACTACTTCCTTGTGGTACATAGACTTCCATGTCACCCTGGTCATCTTTATCTGGGGAAACCATATTGTCAGTACCAGTGGTATGGGTTTTCCCCCCATATGAATGCTGTGCAGTCTCTCCTAACTGGTAAGCATGTGTAGTGAAATAAATCATGCCATTGATTCCCCACACATAGTTCTTCATACTCATATTATCAAGGCAAGAGAAGACCATCCTGGGGAAGCAGCTCTTGCAACTGCTGTGGGTGTGAACTGGCCTTAGTGTTAAAAAAAAATAGGGATAATGATGGCACTCTTTTGCTTGCACCCTGGGCTGCTTGAGAGCCATCTATCTTACAAGGCCATGATATGTGTCTGTATGTGTTTGTGTGAATACTGCAGTGTGTGGCCCATTGCATATGTTTTCCTGCTAGAAAGGAGAGTGAGATTTCAGTGCTGATGATGGAAGAAACAGCCTAAAAATGAGCGATTCCCAAGCTGTTGTGTTCACCTACATCTTTCACCCCTATGGGATGAAACAGAGTGAAGTATCCCAACCAAAAAAGGCTGTGGATGTGTTGGAAGGGATGGGGAGGGGGACTTGTAATGAATTACCTCATTCAGAGCATAAAAAGGAAATCAGCTTTCCACACTTTGCTGTGTACATAAGGAAAGAGAAAGAAGAGAGGATTTACATTGTATTTCTTTGGTTAGTTAGGGCACTTTTCTTCTTCTTTGTCTCCTCATCTTATGGGTTATGGCCTGATTCATGAAATGAGAGAATAATAGGAGGTGTATCTAGTTCTGTATCAGCCCTAAAAGGGCATTAGGAAAGGAAGAAGCCAGAGAGAAGCCCACCCTTATTTCCATGCTTTTGGTAGATGCAAAATTAGTACCATTCACAAGGCAGACCCAAGTACAATGCATGTCTAGTTATAATGATGTTTAGATTTTTAAAATATGGCATTTCTGATGTGTGATTGTGTTTACTGCTAAAGGAAATAAAATCTTTAGAACTTAAGAGCAGAATTAATGTTAACACCCTCTTTTCAACTTTTCAACTTTAGTGTCTCAAGAAATACTGAAGCCTTATGACTGGTAGCATGTCTTTATTCTTTATTCTGACTGTAATTTTGGAATTTTAAGAAGTTAGTATTACATAATTATTTCAGAAAATTAGGCTGGGCTTCATGTCTACTCTGATGAGCATCCAAAACTGTGACTTAGGCACGGAAGTATCCATGCATATCCCATGCCAATGTAAATAACTCATTGGAATGAACAAAATGATCATAAAGGCAAAGCCATTTATTTTATAGTAGTCTCAGTATTGAACTCTCCAATTAATAGCCTCAGCTCTGAAATTTATGAGTGTGTGTTTATAGGAAAATATGTTTACCTTTATTAACAACAATAACAAAAAAAAAACAGAAAAAGAAAAACCACAATTTAGTTTTGATGACACTTAAGATTTAATCCCCACAGATAGATAAACTAATTTAAGTGGATTTTATTATCAAAAAAGCAGTGGCAAAAAACTGCTTAATATAGTATTGTCTCCTGGTCAATACACTGTGCCTTATTTTAAGAAGTATTGTATAAGATGCATTTTAACAACTCTTTTGATTTTGCTTTCTTCTGTAGTTAAAATTAACTGGACTGAAAAGTGCTGGATTGAGTCCATCCCTTTAACAAAACATTCATGTTTCTATAGTTTACGCTTTGTGTTCAATCTGTATTTTGGAGAATTACGCATATTTGACTTGTACTATATATGCAAGTACAGCACTTTAATTCTTATTGATCTTGTCATTTTAACAAGGACTGCTGTAGAACCATGTGATTATTACTTATTCTTAAAAAATATTTTAGCATATTAGTCAGGTTTTTTTAAAAAAAAATGGGGAAAAAGACACAATGGTTTTTATTTGCATGTTTAGAGTTAATATCTGGGGGGGGGGGGGGGGGGGGATGCAGACAGGGCTCTTTTCCAGTTCAGACTCTCTCTGGTTGCATTTTGAAAGTGAGTCTTCTTTGCTTTGCAACAGCATGACAAACAACCCCTACAGTTGCAGAGGGATCTTGTAGCACCTTTGAGACTAACTGAGTAAAGAAGTTGTCACATGAGATTTTGTAGATTTAGGGTGAATCTATACTGGCCAGAATACTTCTGGATGCTCCCAGACTATTTTGGCCTCAAGCTTCCATGAACACCATTACATGCATATTCTGAAATGAGGCAAGGTGGTTGTCTACACAGTATTCTGCTGTGCCACCCAGTGCTGCTTCCTCCAAGAGCTAAAAGAAGGCACCCAGTGTTAATCACATGGCTAGACTGAGTCTGCCATCAACCATCATAGGTGCCTTGTTGCCTCAGAGGGAGCAACCTGCACCAGTGTTGGTGCCACCAGGTGCCCAGCAAGATCTTGTGTAAATAGCCACCTGGCATTGCTCTGGGCTGCTCTGGATTTTCCTGGGAAATCCAAAGTAAAAGCTAAATATTTTAAAACTAGTGTTAGGCAGGATGGCCCAGATTCAGTGTGGAGCTGGCCATTCTTTGTGAAGATAGTCCAAACCCAAATTAAGGCTTTGGCCTTGCATCATCTGGACAGGGTAACATAAGGGTAGGGGGAACCAGTGTAAATGGCTCATGTAGACATGCCTTTAGTCTATTTCCTCAAACGCATGAGGTGAACTAGTGTCCAGGGAAGACCTTTATAACCACACTGTATGAAAAGCTATAGAAATGCCAAATGTACACTGATATTCCAGACTAACAAGGCTATTAAGTTTATTGCTCCCCATTTCCATCCCAATCCAGGTACAGGCTGGGAATGGGATGGAATGGGTGAGAACGGGTTTTACCACTCAGGAAAATGCCACTGATGCCACCGGGAGTCCCCAAACTGTTCCCCAGACATCCCATGCCCACCAATTTTGAAGAACAGAAAGCTGCTGCTCTTCAAAATTGGCTACCCTAGCATGGATGGGGAACAGCTTGGAGACTCCTGGCAGCATTGGCCCGTTCCCAGATCAGGATGGAAATGAGGAGCGATAAACTTATATGACTCTGAGTTCCAAACCTTACAGTAGATCACAAACTGACTGTACTGTGAGAACACTGATATTACTCACTGAGTTGTCTCTTAATGAGACCCATTCTGATGTTTGCCAGCATGGCAGGAAAAGAGATTCCACCTCAACATTAGGAGGAACTTCCTGACAGTGAGAGCTGTTCAACAGTAGAACACACTCCCTCGGAGAGTAGTGGAGTCTCCTTCCTTGGAGGTCTTTAAACAGAGGCTGGATGGCCATCTGTTAGGGATGCTTTGATTGGGAGTTCCTGCATGGCAGGGGGGTTGGACTGGATGGCCCTTGTGGTCTCTTCCAACTCTATGATTCTATGAGTCTATACACCCCTTCCTGCTCCAATAATATTTGGATGACTAAAATTAGATATGTGAAAACCATGGAGGAAGCTCCTTCCAGCTCCAGTGCCCTTAAGTGGCAAATGTACAGAAAGGTATTCACACAGCTTTGACAGCTTGCTAAAGAACAGAATCCATTATTTAACTCTCCTATTTTATACATCCCTAATGGAGATCTGTGCTTGTTTATGTATGGTAATTGTTAGGGTTACCCTAAATGCATTTAGCTTGGAAAGTATTACATTGCTGCCACTGGTTGCTAAAAGCTGAGGCAGAGGTTTGTGACTGAGTAGCATAGTGCAGAAAAAGGACACTTGTTATCTTCTGTTATTGGAAAACCACCATGGATAGAGGAAAAGAGAGAGAGAGAGAGAAGATATGCTGTAAATCCTTTCCTTCCATGTTTCACCATTCATGCAAGTCATACAATTGCACAAATAGTTTATTGTCACAAGTAGGCCCCTCCAAAAATGTTTGCAGTGATACTTGCTGTCAAGTAATCTAAGATCAAAATGGTAGCATTACCTTCATATACAGTACCACTGTTCAAAATCCCAGGTAAACATGCAAGCATGGGGAAATGTGCTAACTCCATACTTCCTCACATATTTCCCTGCATGTGGAGAATGGCTTTCTGAAGATGAGAACCTCTAAGAATGGAAGCTGTATATATCCTTCAGCAAGTTGATTTTATAGGGTTCTGAATCATACAGAGACCACACAGAAAGGGCAATGGAAATGTGCAAAGAGAAGGCAGGGCAATCATGATCCCACTATCTGATGTGTTCACTTGGATTCAGCATACCCAAACAGGGCTTTTACTTGCTTTGACTCTCATTCATCTGTAGCATCAAGACCACTGTTTTTAAGAATAAAAATACTGTGCATGTGTAATATAGAGTAGGGCCCATAGTCAAGTAGTAAACTAATTGTTGTAGTGGGAGGTGACACTCGGAATATTTATTTATCTGCTGGCTTTGGCTACATCAGCACTGCAAAAATAATCAAGTTTGACACTATATTAACTGCTATGACTCAATGCTAGGGAATTCTGGGAATTGTAGTTTATTGTGGCAACAGAGCTTTCTGATAGAGAAGGCTAAATGTCTCACAAAACTACAGTTCTCAGAATTCCATAGCACTGAGCCAGGGCAGTTAAAGAGCTATTAAACGGGATTATTTCTGCGGTGTGGATGCAACCTTTGTAGCCATAACAATTACCTATGTTAAACTTGAAGTATTCTTGTTACTATTTTACTTCACCAGGAAGTGTGGTAGTGATTTTTGTCTTTTTCTTCTTGAATATCAAATACTGTACCTGTGAATGACCAAGTAAATAAAAGTTATGTCAATCTTTTTCAGGAGTTTTACTAAATGATATCATATTCTAATTGTTTGCTTTCTTTAAAGCTGAAACTTTCAAATATCTGTAAAAAACTTCCTTGGTGCCATCCACATCTTCCTGAAATCTACAGCAAAACTCTTATTTATTTTAATGGTTTTGGACTGCATCTTTTTTGCAGTTGACATTTAAACTTTTGGCCCCAAGGAAAATACCTTTTATCACAATCACAATTTTCAGAAAAAGAATCCCACCAAACAGAATTTTACATTGCATATAAAAATAACTGTGTTTACAAAAACAAAAGTAAATGCACAGAAACAATGGTATGAGTTTGGTCCTTCAACGGTCAGTAGCTTGGATTAAACATTTAATTCAAATCTCTCTGTGTATTCATTAATGTCAATGCTACATCACTAATTACAAATTAGCAGCAGCTACTGGGTCCTGTAGTGTTATTTAGAATGACCAAGTAGTTGATGTCAATATTTAGCTTTTTAAAATGATGTTAAAATTAGCAATGGGGTGATTTGTTCTCTGCAACAATCATACTAGGTATCTTGCTTTCTAAAGTGTATAGAAATGCCTGGACAACACAAGTGACCTTACTTTTACATAGAGTTTGGATGTGATCACTTTAGGTTTTTATTTCTGATTCCCAGTGTAATGTGTGGTTTGTGAGATGTGAGCGAGTATACCTTGCATGGATTAACTGTGCCAACAAAAATAAAATATTACCAAAACAGAAAATCCTGTGCATATTTTTTGCCAGCTTTGGTGGGGGGAGGAGGTCAGTGGCCATGCTATTTGGTAAGTGGCTGGAAGCTATGGGTTTGTTTTTAAAGTGCCTTTATCAGGCTGTGAATGCTATTGAGTGGGCCCTTGGTATCTGCTGGGGGTTTGTTCTGGGACCCCCCCCCCATGGATACCAAAATCAGTGGATGCTCAAGTTATACACAATGGGGTAGTAAAATGGTATCCCTTATATAAAATGGTAATGTCTTTTGGATTTTAAAAAATATATATATATTTTCAAGCAGTGGGTTCTTGAATCTGTGAATAAAGAATCCTTGGATACAGAGGGCAAGCTATACATTTCAAAAGTATGCCCAGTTGATTTTCCAGTTAAGTACATATTAGACTGAAGCCTGCACTAATGTGTAAGCCGTGAGACTGGACTAAAGAGAACTACAAGTTGGCAAGCAAGGCATGGAAGAGCAGCCGAATATCAGTAGGCAAGGACATTGAGGTTACTAAGAACCTATTGTATTTTTAACCAATTGGAGGAAGTTAGGTCTCTCAGTGGCTATGAGCCATGATGCTTGGTCCCACTTCAGAGGTACCAAATGTCTTTGGCTGTTAACTCAATCCCTTATTTCTCATCCAACAAACTTTAGCTCTTGCTCCAGTCACATCGTGTAACCAACATTTGCCAGAATTTTCATTCGAATTCCAAATGGTTCTCCTTCACATGAGCAATGCTCCAACATTAGCTTAAACAGTATGAAAGAAGTCTCAAGGACTAATATCTGCTATGTGGGTTGAAACCCTCTTATGATTTGCTGTGCCAGTGTAGCAATTCTTAAGATGGAGTATACCAAGTCCTATAGCATATTCGTGCCACACACAAGCAATTATTCTGTCAATTGTAGCAATTAAAGTTTGAGATAAGGTTGTATTATTTAAACAAATAATCAGGGTGGTTCCATGTTAATTGTGGTTAGCAACCTGGGAGCTAGCCTCCTGAATGCAAATTCTGGGCAGGAGGATATTCTTCCCACCAGTTTGGCACCATTAACCTTAATCAGCAATATTATTTTTTCTTGGAATCTGAAATGGTAATATAAATATCACTGGCTGGTATTTAAACACACACACATCCCAAGCATATAGTTCACCAGCATACAGACTTCATGAGCTTTATCCTTTCTTCCTGGAATCCTCACAAACATCAATAATTCAGAATGCTTTGGAGCCTTTGCATAGCAGTGGTTAAATAAATTATGCATATTAAAGATACACAGATTTGTTTGATGAGTATTGTTGAGTATTCCAGGCAGGGAATATTAGACTATTTCATAGCAAGTTTTGCAGAGGAGATGCTGGACAGGCCACCTATCCAGGTTGGTATAATGGTGGAAGTAGTAGTAGTGAGAGTATGGTGTTGTGGTTTGAGCGTTGGACCAAGATACTGGAAGACCAGAGTTCAAGTCCTCATTTAGCCATTGAAACCCACTAGGTGACCTTGGGCCAGTCACACTTAATTTCAAAGAAAGGCAAGGGCAAATCTCCTAAGAAACTCCATGCTGAGTTCAGTTTAGAGTCATCATAAGCCAGGAGTGACTTGAAGGCATACAAGAACTAATAGTAGCATCAGCACTTCTTGCTCCTGCTTTCCTGCTTAGCAGTGGATTGACTAAGACCTTTGCAGTCCTTCCTAACAATGATTCATTTTAGGTTTACCAACATTACATAGAAGCTTGCCTACTTGTCATTTATTCTGAGGATGCCAAATGAGTTACCTGAAGAGACAAAGTACAAATCATACTATACCCTCCAATTGTCCTGATTTGGTAGGCACAGTCCCATTCAATCCACTATCACCCCACTTTTGCAGCTGTTTTTAGAACATCCCATCTTTTTTCTCCTCTTTCCATTTCCCCCTACACCTGAGCTTAATTCAATTGCTGCAAACTGAGTTCAAAATGCAAAAGTTATTTGCACTCAGTTAACTTAGGGCCTTTGCAGACTGCTAGAAATAGTGCAAATTGAGTACACTTTAAGGGTTAGGGTTAGGGAATCATGGGAACTGTATTTTATTGTGGCACCAGAGCTCTCTGACAGAGAAGGCTCAATGTTGCAAAAAAAAAAAAAATACAATTCCCATGATTCCCTAGCATTGAGCCAGGGCAGTTAAAGTGGACTCAATTTGCACTATTTCTAACAGTCTGCAAAGGCCCTTAGTAGTGGGGAAAAGGAGGGTGGAATCTTGCCCTTCCCAATAGGCTCAGGCAAAAGTAAACTATTGTAGCCTCTCCTAGCTTGTGTGTTCTTCCTTATCGATAACTTTTGCCATCTTGACCACACACTTGTTTCCTGGGCACAAGTGTCCAGGTTTCGTCAATGAAATGTTAGAGGATATGCACACCCTTTTACTAGAAAAAAAAAAGTAGCTTTCTACAACCAGGGGCCCTGGAATTTCGTATCTATGCTCGTAAAGATAATTTTGGAGAACTGAGTATATCTAAGCCCTTGCTCTAGAAAATAAAAAAAAAATGAAACACATATCAAAGGTGCATTCTGTAAACATAATCCAACTGCAAGAGAGAACAAAAATGTACAATCTTCCTGGTAATAATAATTGGCCTTGTGTTTCTGTGTCACTTTTGTCATCACAGGATAATATATTATAAATGAATTAATGGTGAAAGGTTTGGTAATAGCCTTTGGTAAGGAAATAGGAGCAGTGTATGAGGATATCCTTTTTCCGCCCCAGAGTACCCAATACTTTCAATTTTATATACAGCGGAAGCAATTAATTGTAAGAGAAGCACAGCTGAGCTTCCTGTGGCTGCACATGAAACGGGAACTATTGTTTAAGGTTTTGAATTGCACATTAAATCTCTTTCACTCTTTGCTGTGTTTTTTAATGTTGAACATTTAATTTGTAATATTTTTATCACTATGATTTTCAGGTGTGTAATAAAAAAGACAGAGAAAGAGAGAGAGAATATATATTCGAGGGAATTAATAAAAAAAGGTGAATCCTTTCCCTTTTAAGGATTCGAGATAAAGTTGATTATTAATCTTAAAATCCTCACTCTTATTTATAAAATGTATATGACTGGAATATAAACATTCATGTGTGGCTTTTGCTCATATTTATAAAAATCCATTATATTTTATTTGTTTAGAATAATTTCTCAAATATGCATGTTGTAGATGGTAAAGATTTAAACAAAAAAAAACCCACAAGTATTGTACTTCAGAGTTAAAGAGGCTGATAACGCAGTACATTATTACTGAGGTTTCAGTTCACTGCATTTGGAATTAAGAACAAAATTATAGGTAGTTCATTCCACATCATAAGCCTACGCATCTATTGAAAGGTAAGGCCCATTGCATTAAATGGGACTAACTCCTACGAAAGTAGTTGAAAAATCGTAACCACAGAATGTAATTCTATATATGTGGACCCAAAGGTAAGACCCTCTGACTGCCTTGGATTGCAACCTTAATTAATAAAATGCATCCGAGAATCTAATTGCAGATTAACATTTACGGGAAAGGAAAATATTTCGGATTATGATTTCAAAAATCATACCTGTTCTTGTTTGCTTACCTTCAACACCACATTGTTATGATTAAGATGATAAAGGTTCTTTTGAACAACTTAACAGCTTTACTAACCTCACCTCGCCCCCCCCCCCATGTTGCAAGTAGCTTTTGAGAATGGTCTCCATCCATGTTGCAAAATATTTAGAAAATACAGTGGCTCTAAAAGTAGCTCAGATAAGAGGGCTTTTTTGAGCACGTGATATTGGCCTCCGACACAAGTTACCGGAAATGGCTTGATGTGTCATCCTGAAATCCTTTTGACATACTTGCCAATGACATTATTCTTATTCAGGGGTGGATTGATGGAGTACAGATAAAAAGTGTCACATTTTGTAAAGCACTTCTATAATTCTAGCAAAAGCTAGAAGAGGATTTCAAAAGATATCAAAAATTTATTGATTTTTGAGGTGCCAGAGGACTCTTTGCTCCAACAGGCTAATTTAGCTCCAAAATACACTGCAGAAATAATCCAATTTGAAACTGCTTTAACTGCCCTGGCTCAGTGCTAGGGAATCCTGGGAACTGTAGTTTATTGTGGCCCCAGAGCTTTCTGACAGAGAAGGCTCAATGTCTCACAAAACTACAGTTCCTAGCACTGAGCCAGGGCAGTTAAAGTGGTTTCAAACTGGATTATTTCTGCAGTCTGTCTTGGACCACAGACTGCAGAAATAATCCAGTTTCCTTTGGAAAACTGTAATCTTTTTACATTCTAATTCTGATAAAGTTTTCAAGTGCCTTTATAAAATGTAGCCAAAACAACAAAAGCCAAGCACAAAAAGCAGGTATCTACAAATGTAAGGTAACCCTGAGGTTTCTTGTTTGACAGATTGATTCGTATCCTGCCTTTCTCCCAGTCTTGGAATGCAAGATAGCTTCCAACATACTGAATAGATTCCAGTAAAAACAGAATAAATTGTGCATGTGATAGTCGAAGTTCAATTTATGATACTATTAAAGCACCAATTAAACATGTTAAAAACATTAATAAACAATAAAATATTAGAAAGTCCAGCACACCATTATAAAACCTCTAACAAACAGCTAGATGCTGAGTAGAAAGTGGCTTGAACAGAAAGGTTTCTGCTGGTTAGCAGAATGACAAAAGGAAAAGTCTAGCCTATGCAAAGGAGTACCATAATCCAGGAATAGTCATTAAGGAGGCACTCTTTCGCATCCACACCAGATCCAGTATGAAAGTGGGAACTGAAAAAAAGAGACTTTCCTACCAATCTCAAAGCCCAGAGAGGCTTATATGGGAGAGAACAGTCTTTCAAATAGCTTAAACCTAAGTCATATAGGGCTTTACAGGTACTAGCCTTTGGTTCTTAGAATTGTGGCCAGAAATGAAAAAGGT
>JAIPUX010001880.1:6796717-6811624 GCA_020142125.1 Phrynosoma platyrhinos | reverse complement strand
CCCCCCCCCTTAAAAGAGGGAGGGAGGGCCCTTCTTTCCAAGCTAGGCCCAATGGATCTTTCCTGCCTTCTTTCCCTCAATGATTATGGATGGATGGAGGGCCCTTCTTCTTGTTCAGGCTAGGCCCGATGGAGATGGCCTACCTTCTCTCTCCCTCGATGATGGTGGATGGAGGGAGGGCCCTTCATGAGGAAAGTCACGCCTGCAGATTTCAAAAGCTGATGGGGAGGCTAAGTAGCCTACGCTGGAACCTCTGAAGCCACACCACCGCTGCCTCCGCTGATGTCAAAGGGGCTGGTGGGGTGGGTTAGGCAGACTCAGTTGATTCCTCCAACTGCTGCAGATGTTAAGGGCTGGTGGAGGGAGGGATGAATAGCCTCTGCTGGGGGCTCTGAAGTCACACCTCCGCTGATGTTAAAGGGGCTGGTGGGGTGGGCTAAGTAGCAGCTAAACCGCATTGTGAACAAAGAGATAAAAACTGAATGGCACAGATGAGCTTCACTTGGACATTTTACTTCTGAAAGCCATATTCACATCTTCTCTTCAAAGCATGCTCCTGTGTTTTAAGCCTCTAGACAGTACAGTAATCTTGTTGAAAGGCAAACGTGTTAACCTTCAATCCAAATATGCTGAAGAATGTTGACTGAGTAAGAAGGGTAGTGCTTCTTCATATATGATTGGGCATGTAGCCACCTTCTTTCCTGTTTTATTTAGTTACTCTAATATCACCAAGAATGTAGGAAGGCTACAGACATTAGATATTTTGATCTACTAAAGAGTTTGGTTAATCTTTTGCTTAAGTTATTAGTTGCTTTCTCCATGGTGAAGAAAACATATACAGTTGACCTTTCAGGTCTGTGTCAGATCCATGAATTGGATCATTTGTGGATCATCACACCCCATATAATTACATGATGGTGACATGAACGTGGATATGCAGAAATGCATTCATATCACCACCATTTAATTTTATGGGGTGTGACAAATCAAGGGTTTTGCATCTGCAGTTAGCCCTGGACCCAAACCCCCACAGATCTAAAGGGCTACCTATTTAGCATAAGACTCATTAGCAAGTTGCAGGTCCCCTGTTGTCTCAGAAAGACCGTCAAGAACGCGCGTAGTCCTTTCTTTTCTTCAACAGTCTGACAGTGATATCTTTTAAAATCTGCACCGTGTTTCCATCAATTGTCAAAGGGGAGTCATTTTGTGTTTTTAGAATCAAATCTCTCGTCTGCCTCTTTACAAAATATATAACAATGTCCCTCGGTAGTTTTTTCTTTTTAGCCACAATTGAATTTAACCGAAAAATTCTGTCTACCTCGGGATAAAACAATTCCTCTTTTTTGTTTAGAAACTTTGCCAATTTTGGAACCAAGTTTTCCATAAGATTCTCGCTTTTAAGTTCGGGCAGGCCTCTAATTTTAATACATTTTCCCCTCAGTTTTTGCTTCCACACCGCCCTATCATCCAAATCTAATTCTCTTAGTTTCCTTATATCCTCTAATTACTCCGCCAGCCTATCATCTCTATACTCTAGGGTACCAATTCTATGTTTCACAGCCCAGATCTCGAGTGAAAAGTGTTCACTAAGGTCTGTATTAACGCAGTGGGAAAATGTGCTAAGAGAGTGCCACTAAATATTATAACAAACATGTGTTTTTTCTTATTTGGTATAGTGGTACAGCCCTCTTGCATTAGTGATTGACTGCTGTGTTCCCAGGAATTCCTTTGGTGTGATACAGGTTGAATCTGCCTTATCCAGAATGCTTGGGACCAGCAGGGGTTTGCATTTTACATTTTTTAATTTTATTTTGGAATATTCACATATACATAATGAGGTATCTTGGAAATGGGACCCAAGTCTAAACAAGAAATTAATTTATGTTTTATATATGTCTTATGCACATAACCTGAAGGTAGTTGTATACAGTACACAGTATTTTTAGTAATTGTGTGTATGAAACAAAGTTTGTGTACATTGAACAATCAGAAAGCAAAGGTGTCACTATCTCAATCACCAACATGACAATTTTGGATTTTGGAATAGTTTAGATTTTGGAATTCTGGAGAAGGGAGACTCAGCCTGTATACAGCTTTCTTCATTATGGATATACTGACATGTGTGACTGAATTTGTGGTTTGTATTCCAAAGTAAAAAGATTCATAAGCAACTTCTGCAGCCTTGTTGAACAATTGTGTTTGTTCTGTTTATTTATTAAAATATCAGTCTTCCCCCCATCCCCCAATATAGAAGGATTTCAGGCAGCCTACAATAAAATTAATCTGAACAAATCAAAACCATTTAAAACGGTAACAATAATTTAAAGACTAAAAACACATCAAACTACAGTGGGTCCTTGGTATCTGCTGGAATTTGGTTCTGGATGCACACACACTGTGGATACCAAAATCCATGGATGATCAAGTTTCATTAAATACAGTGACATTGTAAAATGGTGTTCCTTATACAGAATGGCAGAATTAAGGTTTGCTTCTTGGAATTTCTAATTTTTAAAAATATTTTCAAGTAGTGAATGCTTGAATTTGTGGTTAACAAAATGGAGGTCTGACTGTATTTAACACTTAAAACACGATAGTTTAAAAACAGTTAAGACATTTAAAAACCTCTCGTGTGCAGATAGAAATGAAATCAGTCATGGCCCAAAATCTTTGATAATTAGCAATGTTTTTGCTTGGTGCCAGAATGATGACAGCATTGGTGTCAGTCAGGCCTCTTAAGGAGTATATTCCATAATGGGAATATCACAGCAAAAAAGGCCATCTACCATGTCCTACCACAGTATATTGCCCTTACTGTTGAGACACAGAGGAAGATCCCTCCAGCAGACCTCAAACTTCATGAAGGTATACTTCTTAATTCATTCACCAATGAGTCTTACCTCCCTTTAAATAAAGATCCTTATGCCGATTCTTCCTCTAGTTACTATCTTATTCAACCTTTCCATATTAAATTCAAATACCTTTCAGATTTATGTCATCTTATTTTTTTTCCTTAGGTCTTTAGTAACTAATTTTAGCTAAATTTTCCCATTGCTCCTTGAAATAATTCAGTATTGGCAACCATTCATTATTTTCAGTATCAATCGTATTAGTTCTTAAAAATTTAGTCAGAATGAACTAAGAAGTAAATAAAATGTAGATAATGTCTGATAAGCTCTTGGGAAATGATATAGGGATATTAAAGCGTGAAATAAGATTGTATTTAATAGATAAAAATTAAGTGTAAGAAGATGAAGATAAACACAAATGGATATAAAGATAATTATAGAACAACTTAACTAAGGGGTTTGTAGAGATGAAGAAAGAGTTAAGGTGGTCAATTGATATTCTCAGATAATCCAGCTAAGACAAGAAGGAAGTAGAAGAATGAATTTAAAGAATAGGTATGAAAGTTCCAGACGAGTGAGAGGTAGGGAAGATAGAAGGGAAATTATGTCGAGGATGGTGAGAGTAAGTTGTAAGGAAGAAGAAGGTGTAAAGGGGGAAGAAGAAATTGATGAAACAGAAAGGTTGGTAAGGAAGTGTGGGGGAAAGGTGAGGTGGAAGAAGAATGGGATAGAAGGAAGAAGGAGAAAGTGAATGAGTTGGTGGGTTGTGCCAAGGATGAAAGAGAATGAAATGATATGGAAAGATATGGAAATACTAGAAGGACTCTGAAGGAACTATATTTGAATATTGTAGTGAGGGAATTGTTTGGCAGCAAGAAAATATAAGATTTTGAGATTTTGTGATGGATAGACTTTAGTGGATTTAAAAGAAAGATGATTTAAGATATATCTAATGGATAAATGGATATAATATGTATTTTGAATTATGATATTATGCGCTGAATGGTTGTATTTTTTGAATTTTAATAATAAAAAATGGAGGGGGAAAACTTCATGATGGTATATGTAGAGAGAGGCACTATTGGAATCCAAAGCTGTTTGGGGCTTTGAATGTCATTGCCAACACCGTGAATTAAGACTGGAAGTACATTAGTAGCTAATGCAATTCCTTTATTTATTTTTATTATTTTTAAAATAACCTTATTAACAAATCTAGTTTACAAGCAACAACAGCAGCAACAGAAAAACATACTAAAAGAAAAAAAGAAAAGAAAATGCAGATAGAACATACAAAAATACATTAACATATATCAACAGACAATAATATATGTCCTACACCCACTTACTCCAATCCCTTCAGGTCGACATCCCACTCAGCTCTTCCTGTGATCATTAAGTATAAGATCTAGTTAAATCTCTGTAACTAGCTCAATATATTATAAACCAATATTTCTGAAATTTCCTATAATTTCTAATTTTGTCTTAGGGGCTGAACAGATGGCCTGGAGATGAAGCCAGCTTCCAAGCAGCTTGCCATGATGTTTAGACACCACGCCCTCCTCAAAATGCCTGGAAGCCGCCCTGGCCAACCAGATGTGGTCAGCTTCAAGATGCTCTGGGAGTGTGGTGTTTATATGCCTCACACCGGCAAAGTAGCTTGAAGCTACCGTAGGGTTGCAGCCGGGCCACCTAAGGCGGCTTTTTACCAGCCCAGATAGGAGTGGATCTTTTCCATTCCTATTTGGACTGGCTACAGGGCAGATTGGGGCTGTAGCATATGGATGCTGCAACGCCAGGGCGAGCAGTGCTGGGGGCAGCCCCAATCCATCCTTTTCGTGTGGTCTGTTCCGGCCCTTTATCTTGTTTACATTTTTAATAATACAAGTGCATTTTTAGTGGGGTGTTGAATGAACATCTCTAAGCATTTATGTTGACATTATGTTGACATTGTCAATGTCAACACTGATACTAGTGATACCAGAGTGACTTACCAACTGAAGCAGATGTGAAGATTTGACTCCTGGTTGGTTTCAAGCACCATTAAAGTAACCTTTAATGTTACTTTGAGGTTGTTCCTTTTCAGGTCTTGTGTACATCCTTCCTTAGGTTGAATATTTGTACTTAGGCAGAAAAAATGTGGCACAAGGGTGAGGAGCAGCATTTGTCGCTTGTTACCTATGGTTTCATTTGTACTTTCCCCTGAATGCCATAGACTGTGATGAAGGACGTGTGGCTCTCCAGTTAGTGGACTGCTGTTTCTATAAGTCCTAGGGTGTACCTACCTACACTGCAGAAATAAAGCAGTTTGACACTACTTTAACTGCCATGACTATATCCTACAAAATCCAGAGCGCTCTGAAAGACCAGGCTAAATATCTCACCAAACTAAAAATCCCAAGATTCCACAGGATGGATTCATGACAGTTAAAGTGGTGTCAAACTGCTTTTATTTCTGCAGTGTGCAAACCAGTAGCAAGAATATGAACTGCATTTTAATGGCCGCATACTCCATGTCACTGTTTTAGTCAATTAACTCAGTTGCTCTAGAAACATAATTTCACTGTGGAATGGCTAATTTTTTTAAATGAACTACAGTATATAGTAGTTGTGCTGGAAAACCCAGTGTCACTGAAATAGAAGCAATTCTTTGAGGGAGGAAAGTCTGGATTCCTTGCAGAATAAAAACAACTGCAGTTGTGACATGACCTGGAGCCCTGGTGACACAGTGGTTAAATGCCTGTACTGCAGCCACTCACTCATAGACCACAAGGTTGCGAGTTCAATACTAGCCAGGGCTCAGGCTTGACTCAGGCCTGCATCCTTCTGAGGTCACTAAAATGAGTACCTAGCTTGTTGGGGGCAATGAGTTTACAGTTGTAAACCACTTAGACACTGCATAGTGCAGTATGAAGCGGCATATAAATGAAGCTGCTTGCTTTGGAGAAGTTCCAAAGAGATCTCTACTGTGTGGTAGAAACTCTGGGATACCTGTTTGCAGGTGCTAGTACACTTCACATTTCCCAGAGTTCATAAGAGTGAAATTAAATGATCCACAACTTATGAAACCAGAGTGAGCATTCATATCTTTGAAAAATAATGACACACAAAAGTAAACAACTATTGAACTGAATGTGTCCTGTGGAATTCTTGAAAAGTATAAAAAAGAAATGGCTTTATAGTTGCAGAAGTATGTATGGGGGGAGGTCCTATGGAATTATAAATCTGGATAGTTGTAGGCCTTTTTGAATCATGTGTGAGTCTTCTTTTTATAGGATATACTTAAGTTTGGTAAATTGATCAACATAAGTTACTAGTTCACAGGTTTTTTGTTTGTTTAAAAAACTAACTTGCCTGCATTAAATGCTTGTGGTCTGAAAAAAATAAGAAACAACTATTGTAAAGCTGCCTGATTTGGATGTTTAGAGAGGATTCTTACCATATACAATCAGCTGCACTATTTCTAAGCCTACTACGATTTGTTGCTTTTTCTCCTACTTACCAGGAACTACACTCGTCCCTCCACGTTTGTGGCTTTGACTTTTGCGGCTTTGATTATTCACAGGTTTTATTAATATGTTCTCTCTAGGAATGACTAGGTCCTCCAGAGCAACTGTACAGTCAACTTAACCAAAAGTCAGTTTGAAGGACCAAGAGATTCCTAGAGCGAACACCCTACTAGACATTTGTAGCTCCTCCAGTGCAATTCTGTGGTCAATGTCTGGTAGATGTTGACTAAAGAGTTGCACTGAAGGACCTAGAGATTCCTAGAGAGGTGTTCTCGCAGGTGAAAACATTTTTCTACATTCACAGGGATCCTGTGCCCCTAACCCCAGTGAATGTGGAGGGATGAGTGTACAGTATTGGATTGTTGTTGTTTTTTTATGGTCATTATAGTATGTGTTGTCATAGGATTATCCTTGTGTTTTACAAGTAGGAAGGTGCTCTGTCACATGTAGTGATGTATTGTTGAGCTTTAGAATCTTGGCTGCAAAAACGGAAAGATTACATCAGGGGTAGGGAACCTAAGGCGCGGGGGTCAGATGCGCCCCCCCAGGCCTTTGGACCGGCCCCAGGCTGTTCTTGCCATTGCTGCCGCCGCCACCCGCCATGATGATATTGATTATTGTTGTTATTACTTGTTCTTGGGGTTTTCTTGGCAAAATCTCCACAAGGGTTTTGCCATGGATTTTCTGAGGCTAAAAGAGTGTGCATGCATATTTTTATTAATTTTTTGTTTTTGTTTTTTAAAAATATATTTTTAATTAATTAATTAATTAATTAATTTTTGGTGCTTTGGCCCCCCAATTGTCTGAGGGACAGCAACCTGGCCCCCGGCTCAAAAAGGTTGCCTACCCCTGGATTACATAATATATCTTTAGATCAAGTGATCACTTAATACAACTGTTCTTACACTGTATTGATATAGAGCTCATATGACAAGAAGATTTCATTGAGCTCTGATGAGAACATGAATTCTGAGAATGGGTCTGAATAATGGCCAGAGTACTCTTAATTGTTGTCATAAGTAGTCTTGCCATGATGGATATATTAAAGTTTGTTCATTGTATGTTTGGCATCTTTTAGAAAATATATGCATTAATACTGAACAATATGTACTGAGATTCAGACAGAAATTTAATAATTCCCAAAAGTGTTCTAGTATTGCATAACTTAGCAATCTGCATGTGATTATTAAAGTAGTATATAATAAAAGCAGCAGCATGTCTCCTCTAAAGTCTAGACTGTGATTTGTAATCTTTCCCACAGTGTGCCAGCTGAGTCTTTCAGCCAAGCTATAATTGTCAGAACAGAACGATGAAATGCTTTCTGCAAAAAGAGGGTGATTCCACAAAGGTAGCTTAATAAGCCAAGATATGAACGAACCCGTTGACCATGAATTAGCAGACAAACTAGGAAGTCATTCCTTAACTATAGTTTTCCCATTCAGACAAATGGGAAGCTATAACACTTCCTGCATTGTTGTTCCCCAAAGGGAGGACTGAAGAGGCAACATTTGCAATCAAAAGGCTCTTTAATATACAATCATCCAAACATAGTCAGTATTTGAAAGCACTTAATATTCATTTCAAGAAGCTGATGCTTTTTGTACTGATACATTCATACAATTTATAATAATCCTTTGTCTTTAAATAAGATGATATTTAAATTGAGGTTATTTTAAACTGATTTCTTAAAACTAAAAAAACCCTAAAATCTTAAAACTGTACTTTTCTGTCCTTTTTCTGCATTTTGGTGAATATTTATCTAAACAAATCAAATTCAATTTTTTTAAAAAGATGTTACATTTATAAATGTAAGGCACACAACAACAAAATGTAATTTTCTTATAAAATACGCATTTTATACACCCTTTAAAGCACTTTAGAACCAAAAATTGTGTTAGAATATTTAGAAGATGCAAAAGCCAGTAGATGCATTGATTTCTGAACTACTCTTTATTTCTGTATATATGGCTCATGCCAATGGGTACTGGAATTTATACTGAATTCCATAAGCATCCCTGTTTGTGGATAAGCTAGATATAAGTCCCTTTGAAACTAAAAACATTAGATTAAAAGAACTCTGTGCAGGCTTTTTTATGCAGCTGTATTTTTTGGTATGTTTTGCTTTGAAACTAACAAAATGCCATGGTGTGCAGACATTATGCTGAGACATTTTGTCAAGCTATGAGATGCTTGGTTCCTGTGTTTTGAAAGTTCGTAGTTCACAGTTATGCAGAAATGTTGCATAAGAACTCAAACTGGTTTCTGTATTCAATAAAATCTGTCTCCTGCCCAGAACAGTTCCCAAGGTGGCTATTGCGGATCCATAATAATAACCATCTGAAGGGAAAAGGGTCACATTTCCTTTCCTTAAAGGCTGAGCATATGAGTTGATCCCACAATCAGCCTCTTAATTCCCAACCCAATTTCAGAACCTCCAGATTCTACATCCCCTGCTATTAAAGGAGGCGATTGGAAGATAGGAATCTTGGAAGAGCAACGCTGGATCAGCCTGATGCATCTACTCCAGCATCCTGCTTCTAAGAGCGGTCAGCTTAATTCCTTTGGGAAATCTATAGGCAGAGCATGACAGCAACAGATAGATTAGCACATGGCAAGTAAGATGGCCTTTGGCACTACAAAAGTAAAATAATTGTGCATTTTTGTAAAAACAAACCCCAAACTTTTAAAAAAAAACTATTTTAAAACCAAAATGACTATGAAAGCACATTTAGAAAGAAGTTCCTACAATAATTACAACATCAGCATCAAATGTTTTTATTGTATTTTGGAGTGATGAGAATAGCTGTAGTGTTTTGAGAGAATGTAGGGAGGAGTTTTGTTTTTTTCAGCAGCTTCACAACCTATGTTCACAGTGTATTTAACTGCCTATTTATTGGTATATTTCTGCTGCAGTTCAGGCGTATAAGATGGAATTGCATACAGTGCTTGGTATATTCCTTGCATGACAAATTGCACTCAGTAGATGAGTGCTTATGCTTCCTTCAGTAATCCCAATTTGAACTTGAAATATGGTCTCTTTTTATAGTTTACTTTTTCATATTGGTTTCTACTAAAATTTTGGAACTTTTTAAACCTAAAATCAAACTTTATTTATGAAATGGGAGAAAACCATGTTATTATAAGCCTCCTTGTTTGTTTTTCAACTCACATTTTAATTAGTAAAAAAATTACCGGTATTTGTTATGGAATTCAAATTGTTTGATAACACACACAGAGTTTGTCACTCCAAGTGTACCTCAACTTAAACACTGTAAGCTTTGATAAATAGCCTTACACACCAGAATAGTATTCTGCAGAAATGTTATTATTTCAGTTCGGCTTTTTAATGCATAGGATAGGCTCGGCTAACAAGGCTTAAACCCATGTTATTCAGGATATGCCTTGACTTCTGGCTGTCCATGTAGTGCTAGTACTTCTCCAATTCATATCTTTTTAATGTAAAATATTTATTGTATTGACAAGTTTTCTGACACAAAAAATAAGAACAAAAACATACATTAAATTGAAGAAGGTCAAAGAACAGATGTCAACTTTAAAGTCTCAGAATGTCCAATAAAAAATAAACTGCAGTAGAAGAAAGGAACTGCAAATGTGGAATTAAACATCTGCATAGCAGCTGTTCAGTCCATCCATTTTAAAATTTAAGATGTGGTACACTTGCTTTTACTTCTTTAAATTTTATCTTATTCTGAAATGTTACAGTCTGAATTATATGAATCTTCATTCATGTTTTGCCTCATCTTTTCCTCTTTACAGTGCAGCCACCACCAATTATGGTGGACTCTACCTGTCTTCATGTATTTGTAAAAATGTCCCTTTCCATTCTCATTGTATAATTTCTGTGCTACTAAAGAGGCAAGAAAGCCAATTCCAATCTAGCTTTACCTATCTCCCCATTCCAAAGTTCTGATCGCTAACTGCGCAGCTGTTGTTTTCCCCCATTAAGACCAGTCACCAGAGGGCTAACATTCATGGGTAGCAGCTGCCAAATCGCCTACTATCACTCCTGTATATTCATAATGCTGTTAATGTCTTCTTTTATAGGTATCTATATGACTCTTGTCCTTACACTTGAGCTTTCCATTACGTTTCCATGCCAGAAAAGTACATGGCAGTGAGAATAAAAAAAGCATATGCTTTAGTTCCTGCAAAGAGCTTAGGCAGACATTTTCCACCGATAGAAACAATTCCTCTCTGATAATTGCTCTCTGAAATGTTTCCATTAGAAATACGTTTCCATTAATTAATTAGAAACAGAATGAATGGATAAAATAACTGTCAAATTGGGCTTCTGGAAAGTTGAAAATTCACTTTTTTAAATGATTGTCCCTATGAACTGTGTGCATAAAATCATAAGTAGACATTGAGTATCTTTGTGCATGCGCATGTGTGTGCATTCAAGTCACCTATTGACTTAAAGCAACCTCATGAATTTCATCGGGTTTTCCTAGGCAAGGAATACTCAAGAGATGGTTTTGCCAGTTCCTTCCTCTGAAATATAGCCTACAGCACCTGGTATTTGTTGGCAGTCTCCCATCCAAGTACTAACTGAGCAGACCCTGCTTCATTTACAAGATCAGACAGGATCTGGTGCCTTTTAGGGTATTTAGGACACGAGTATCTATGGAGCTGCTAAATTAGTATATTAACCATTTCCATTACTTTCATTGTTTCTTAAAATGTAGGCAGCATGTTTTAGTACAAATAATGTCCAAGTTAAGTGTCACATTGCATTTAAAGCACATTATGGCTATACTCCTATGCATGTTTATTCAGAAGTAAATCCTTCTGGCTTAAGTATAGATGTGATTGTGTGTGTGTATGTATGTATGTGCCTTCAAGTCATGTGTTGACTTATGGTGACTTCTAGGTAAATTTGAGCAAGATTGCAACTTCTGTGCACTTCATGATTTTGTTTTCCTTTGTCAAAAGTATTTCCTTTCAAATACTTTTCATTATTGGAATGCTTAAACTATTTACACAGCATGTGATAAAATGAAATGGAATACGTATAAAAGTTGTGCTTATTAAATAGAAATCAAGTATACTAAAACAGAATCTAGTTATTTACTAGCCTGCCATCCCAGTCCCCAAACAGCTTGGGGAGCACAGTTTAGGAAAATTTGATTTAAAATATGTCTATGTATAGTAAATGGAAGTCTGTGATGAAATGAAGTAGTGTAACTTATTGTGGTCTGCTAATGGCTGATTGAATTTGGTTGTGTGAACTGTTAAAAGGTGAAGGAGAATGCAAAGTGAACTTGGCATTAGAGATGCTAACAAGTAAGGGACTGCACAAGAGGCAAAGAGACAGTTGGGAGTCAGACTAGGAGTTGGAGTCTTTTCCCTTTACATCTGCTGTCTGCCTTTGTAGCACAAGAAGAAAGTAGGAAAAAGAGGGAACATGCAAGCAGGAGGGAAAGCATTCTCTTGTTTCATCGTTTTTCTCCTTTAAGAAGAGACATAAAAGGGAATCAAAAATAGGACTTTGACATATACTGGTGAGAAGAAAAGAGGAATTAACCATATCCACCCCACCCCTTTGGCATAGCCAGTGCTGTGGTTTTGAATTATTGGTGCTCAAGCCTAAAACAATGCATCTTAAGATATCTGGTGTGTAGACGAGAGGGATTGGCATTTTCCCCCAGTGTGCTGGGGACCAGTACCATGTTTGTGCCCATTGGCTTCTGGAAGCTCTTCAGGGGCTGGCAGCTGATGCCTTGTTGACTAGAACCAATCCCTCAACCACAGCTTTGAGGAGCATTGCTTTAAAATGATTCTGAGTATCTAGTAGAACAGTTGCAAAACTGAGCACTCTGTTAGTTCAGAACTATCTTTTGCTTCCAGTAGAATAATCATATCAGCGAGGATAGAAGAATCCCTATAGCTTAGTCATTTTTTTGCTGGACTTAAAAGTATTTTTTTTTCCAATCCTACATTGCATTGGCTTCTAGGAAGACTGCATGTAGTGTATAAGTGAGCATAGTTCAGTTGTGTTGAGTAACACCTGTTTATGAAGGATCTTGAGAGGGCTCAGGTGAGCTGTTTCCTCCTTATGTATGGACAGTCACATGTGTGCAACCATCATTATGTGACACTAAGGAACAAGAAGTCTGTGTTGCCTTGCTTTGTCAACCAGATCCTTTTTCTGAGGCAAGTTACCTATTCCCAGAGGATGAGTAACTTGGAAAGCTCAGAGGGGAAAATACTGGATGATTGTATATATGGTTTCTATATTTTCATAGTTTTTAAAGGTGTGCAGTTGAAGAAATACATGAAGTACATAATAGTCTGAATTACGTGTGGATTTTCCACCTATGTGAAACACTGTTCAGAACATTCTAGAGCTGAAAGGTTTTACCAGGCAGCTGCATCCCCTTTCTTGACCATGCATAACCTCTGTGACTAAATATGTCTTTTTTTCCTTATTTCTTCAACCACTGTGGTGGTAACATCAGGAGAAGTACTGTATTCTCTGGTTTACTCAGATTTCCTGTTTAAATTGTTTATTTATGACTTTGTTGCTCTTTACTTCTATTTTCCTTTTCATTCTATTGTTATCTTCCCAGTTTCAGTCTATATTTTTATGTTTTTACAGTATATTATGCTGTGCTTGGGAGCTCTTCTCTGCTCATGGCTTTGAAATATGTTAAATAGTGCTATCTCCTGGGGGAAGTCAGGCTGATTCCATCAATATTAAGCTTCCATCCAGTAAGCAGTTAAAACAGTATTTTTGTCAGGTTTTTAATATTCAATAATTTCCTAGCCTGTTTTTAAAGAATATATTGTTCTGGGGTTGTTCCTGTTCCTGTTCCTGTTCCTGTTCCTGTTCCTGTTGTTGTGTGTTATACTATGGTCTTACTGCACAGGTTGAGTCTCTTTTATCTGAAATGCTTGGGACCAGAAGCATTTTGGATTCTGGATTTTTTTTTTAATTTTTTTATTTTTTTTGGATTTTGGAACATTAGTATAGACTTAATGAGCTGTCTTGGAGAAGGGATCCAAGTCTAAACACAGAATTCATGTATGTTTCATATATACCCTATGCACATAGCCTGCACATATAAAATTGTAATTTTATACAATATTTTAAACTAATATTGTGAATGAAATAATGTTTGTGTACACTGAACTATCGAAAAGCAAGAGTGTCACTATCTTATCCACCCATGAAAAAAGTTTTGGATTTTGGAGCATTTTGAATTTTGGAATTCTGGATAAGGGAGATTCAACCTGTACATTATTTTGGGTCCGCTTGTGGGCAGAATAGCAATTTATAATTTTTTTCTCTATCTTCTATGAAGTTGGACAATGAAGAAGGACTCATTGTGGCCAGAGCTTTTGTTGGCAAGTTCATAGAATCCACTTTTCTGCTGAGAGTGTTATTGGTAAAAGGGCCCTTAAGGCATGTGTCTAAAGCAGATTCTCAAACTCTGGCCTTTCAGTTGTTTTGGAGTTCGGCTTCCAGAATCTTAGACCAATGGCCAAGATGGATAAGGCTTCTGTGAATTCTGAAGTCCAAAAACACCTGCAGGACCAGAGTCTGGGTATCGCTGGCCTAAAGAATAACCTCTTAAGTCCTTTGTGCTATGTCTACAAGAGCGCATGCTTTGAGACATTAGATATCAGATGCAACTGGACAGGTGTCAGTTTTACTAGTCCCAGTATTGCTTGTTTGTTGGAACTTATTACATCTGATCATGAACATTGGTTTGCAACCATAGATCTCAGGGACTTCTCCCCACCACCTATCATTGTGACTTCTTTCATGTCACTATTTGTCATTCAGATTTCACGTTTTCCCTTTGGTGGCTGTTCATCTGTTATTGCACAGTTTCCTTAAACTCTGTGCAACTGGATCTATTATACTGTTTGCCTTCTTGAGAATCTAGGTTTGTGTATAAACTAGAATAAGCCACACATTTCTAACTACTGCCTATTTAATAAATAGCAAGCTGCTCATGGGTTGTATATACCTAGATAGCATATTTGTATATACCTTTGGAAGGATTGGTAGATGCATCCACTGTAGAATTACAGTTTTCTAAAAGTGCTAGAGGTAGCAAGGAAAATTTGGCTCTATAACTATTTTTTGGTTGTACTTCAGATAAACCTTTCAACTAGTCATTGCAGTATGTTTTGTTCTATACCCATGAAAACCCATTGGCTTTCAGTGTTATCCTTAAGAGTGTATCTCATGGCTTTCACTTATTTCATTTTTCCCCACCCAGTTATGAAAAAATTTATAAAAGATCTTATGAACTTAAAGTGACTGGCATGACCTCAGCCATCTAATGAGCAAACTCTTCAAGGTGGCCACCTCATGTTTACTCATGTTTAAGTCTGTCTTTTTGATGGTCATTACCACTGTCTGGCTAGCAGGAAAGCTTAGAAGCCTGAAATTGCATCCTCCATATCAGGACATTGTTTTTCCTGTCATTTTCCTTACTCTGCAGACATAAAGAATTCATTCCACACTTGGGATGTATGTCAGCCTCTTTTCTTTTATTTCTGCAGGTCAGCTAGCATTT
>JAIPUX010001880.1:6740028-6766295 GCA_020142125.1 Phrynosoma platyrhinos | reverse complement strand
GTCCTCGATGGTCATTATTTTTGTTTTCTTTATATTCAACATTAAGCCCGTCTTTGCACTTTCTTCTTTGATGTTTCTTAGTAGGTGTTCCAGGTCTGTGACATTTTCTGCTAGTACTATGGTGTCATCTACATAGCTTAGATTGTTGATATTCCTTCCGCTTATTTTCACTCTTCCCTCTGTTTCCAAGCCTGCTTTTCTTATAATATGTTCTGTATACAAGTTGAACAGATAGGGTGAAAGTATGCAACCTTGTCTGGCCCCTTTGCCAATTGGGAACCATTCGGTTTCTCCACGTTCTGTTCTGACAGTAGCCTCTTGTCCTGAATACCGATTCCTCATCAGGACTATCAGATATGTTGGCACTCCCATGTCTTTAAGGGTGTTCCATAGCCTTTCATGATCTATGCAGTCAAAGGCTTTGCTACGTAGTCTATAAAGCACATGCTGATTTTCTTTTGGAATTCCCTGGTGCACTCCATTAGCCATTGTATGCTTGCAATGTGGTCCCTCTTGCCTCTTCCTTTTCCAAACCCTGCTTGGACCTCTGGGATTTCTCTCTCCATGTAGGTTGGGGTCTATGTTGCAGAATTTTGAGCATGATTTTGCTTGCATGGGATATCAGTGCTATGGTTTTATAGTTGCTGCAGTCTCTTGTGTCTCCCTTTTTGTGCATGGGGATGTGTATTGATCGCTTCCAATCTGTTGGCCATCACTTCATTTTCCATATCTGGTGACATATGTTGGTTAGCACTAGAGTTGATTGTCAGTGTGGATTGTAACAGTTTAATTGGAATATGATCGGTTCCTGATGACCCTAGAACCTATTATGGTGCTTTCTAGGTAAGACTTGTTCAGGCAGGGTTTGCCTTTTCCTTTCTCTGAGGCTGAGAGAGTATGACTTGCCCAAGGTCACCCAGTAGGTTTCCATGGCTGAGCAGAAATTTGAACCCTGGTCTCCAGAATCTTAGTCCAGTGCTCAAACTACTACACCATGCTGGCTCTCTCCCACATTATAATTAATCAGTATCTGTAATCTGTGTCGTTTTATATGTTTTTTCAGAGTATTCCTAAACATAGGGAGCAAATCTGGCAGGTGGTGGGATTGGATATTACAGCTGCTCTTTTTCATGGCAAGAGAAAGAGCTACATGGTCAGAAACCATTCCCACCGCCAAAACACTCAGCCTAGCCTGTGATGATGAAAAGCTCTGAGCTGAGGCTGTGCTATCCTGAGCCTGGTTCTCACTTGGGTTGGTCCCTGGGTCAGCACAGGGATGGTTAGGTGGTTTACACACCCATCCCCATACCAACCCTTACCTTGCCATGCTGTCTCTCTGACTGAGAAGCCCCACCCCCACTGACATGAAAATGGGGCACCTGGCTGCACTCTGGGGCCAGGTGCCCCATGTCCACATTATATGTGGTGACGGGGCTTTCCAAGAAACTCTGCAGCAAATTAGGGATAAATTACTCTGAGGTATCAGCTGTTTATCTCAGAATTAGGCCAAATCCTCCAGATCTGCATCTGGTCTGGTCTTGTTTAGCAGGATCGGGCCCAATCCTGTCCCCAGAGTTTTCGCCTGCATCGTCTGAACTAGACAATGTGAGGTTGGGTGGAACCCAGGCCTTTTGGCCTCTACAGACTTCTAAGCTTTGTACATTCATGCTTCTGCTTTACAGGTAGATTTACTCAGAACAAAAGGTACAACTGATATTTAACCTGCTGACCTGTCTTGGTAATGATGTTTCAGGTCTGTTTCCCGTTCAAGCCTTCTAATTGGCCAGTTATAAAATATCTTCATATGTTGCTAGACTTGTGTGATGATTTTGTAGTTAGGAAAACACTTTTCTTTGTCTAGTGCAGGGGTAGGCAACCTAAGGCCCAGGGGCCAGATGCGGCCCCCCGAGGCCTTTGGACCAGCCCCAGGCCAGCCTGCCGCTGCCGCCCGTCATGATGATATTGATTATTGTTGTTATTACTTGTTCTTGGGGTTTTCTTGGCAAAATCTCCACAGAGGGTTTGCCATAGCTTTTCTGGGGCTGAGAGAGTGTGCATGCATATTTTTAAAATATTTATTTATTTGTTTATTTATTTTTGGCGCTTCAGCCCCCCAGTTGTCTGAGGGACAGCAACCCGGCCCCCGGTTCAAAAAGGTTGCCTACCCCTGGTCTAGTGTCTCCATGCTTTGTAGACTGTAAGTGGGCATATTCTCCTAAGATTGAGAATGTGCAAGTCATGATCTTTAATCATAAAGAAAGTAGATAGCCTGACATAATAAAGTCAAGTTTCTTTCCTAGATATAATTGCCATTACTATTTTTCTTAGAACCCAAAGTCACATTTGACATATTGGGACATATTGCTATATGATGCCAGATGAACACAAGCTAATAGTACACATGATTCATGATGGCTGAACTAACCCTATTCTAAACCTCAAAGAATGACAGATAGAACTCGTCAAGCAATTAAGGGCAGAAGAGAAGCAGATTTAAAAGATGACAGAAATAGGGTCACACCTTGAGTGCAGCTGTTCATTGTCTTACATGGAGAGACAAAGGCAACTACTATAATAATCAAAGCAGATAAATAGACGGTGTCAACAAAAAAGGAAGAACAAGAGATCTCTTCCACAAGATCTGAGAAATCAAAGGGAAATTTAAACCAAGACTGGAGATGCTCTGTGACCAGCATGGCAGCACATTATATGATCAAGTACAGATAAAATGCCGATAGAAACAGTACTCTGAAGAATTATATAAAAGAGGTGAAAGGATGAGAGATTGATTCAAGGAAGAACCATGTGAAGATTAACCTATAATTAAGAAAGTGAAGTAAAACTTGTACTCAGAGCATTTGAGATAGATAGCATACCAATAGAGCTTATTCAAGATACTGAGGTAGAATCTACTCTAGCTCTAACTAAATTCTGTCAATGAGTTTGGAAAACAAAAATTACCCATGGATTGAAAACACTCAAAATACATTCCAGTCCCTAAGAAAGGGGACACCAGGGATTGTAGATCATTGCATTAATCTCCCATGCAAGCAAAGTGATGCTCATAATTTCACAACATAGAGTTTTACCATATATCGAATGAGAAATGCTAGCTGTCCATTCTGGGATCAGGAAAGGAAAAACCATTAAGGAGCATATTCCAAACATACGTTTGATAATAGAGCACACCAAAGATTTTCAGAAGAAAATCAGGCTGTGTGTTATAGATTATAGCTTATTATTATTATTATTATTATTATTATTATTATTATTATTATTATTAATCATTATCATTATCATTATTATTATTTCCTACCCCCCTCTCCCCATGGATTGAGACGGGACCACAGTGAACAAGCAACATCAGTTAAAACACATCAGTTAAAGCATACATCAATTTAAAAAGAAAAATAAGATACACACATATTAAAACAATCCACATTTCAGATCCATCATTTAGAAATCACAATTTAAATATAATCTGGATAAGCCTGTTGGAAGAAATTGATCTTTAATGCTCTTTTAAACTCAGACAGTGCATTTAGTTGTCGAATCTCTTCCGGCTGGTCATTCCAAAGTCAAGCAAAGCCTTTTGGTTGGATAGATCATGAAAAACTATGCATTCCTCTTAAAGAAATGGATGTGCCACAACATTTGATTGTCCTAATGCATAACGTGCACTCAGGATAAGAGGGCTCCCATTAGGATGGGAAAAGAAAAAAAGAAAAGAAAAGGCTTCCAATTGGCAAGTGGATCAGGCAAGGCTGTATTTTATCACCCTTAACATCTTTGCTGAATGTATTCTACATAGAGCAGGATTAGACATGGAGGAAGGAGGCATGAAAACTGGAGAAAGAAACATCAGTGTAAGTGGGCTAGACAATGCAACTGTTAGGGGAGCCCTGGTGGCACAGTGGTTAAATGCCTGTACTGCAGCCACTCATTCACTAACCACAAGGTTGTGAATTCAATCTCAGCCAGGGGCTCCAGGTCAACCTAGCTTGGCATCCTTCCAAGATTGCAAAAATGAATACCCAGCTTGTAGGGGGCAGTTAGCTTACACTTTGTAAACTGTTTAGTACATCGGTAAGCAGTATAGAAATGTACTTGCTATTGCTGTTGCTATTGCTATTTGCACTTGCTAAATGGATTTGAAATTGGTTGACTGGCTGAACCCAAAGGGTTCTCAGCAATGGCTCCTCTCCATCCTAGAGAGAAGTGGCCAGTGGGGTGCCACAGGGTTCTGTCCTGGTCCCAGTACTATTCAACCTATTTATCAATGACGTGATGAAAGAATAGGGGGCATGCTTCTCAAATTTGCAGATGACACTAAATTAGGAGGAGTAGCTAAATATCCAGACTAGAGGGTCAAAATTTAAAATTACCTTAATAGATTAGAAAGCTGGGCCAGCGCCAACAAAATAAATTTCAACATGAAGGAATGTAAGGTACTACACTTAGGGTGGAAAAATGAAGTGCATAGATGTAGGATGCGGGATATCTGGCTTCACGAGACTACATGTGAAAGGATTCTAGGAATCCTAATAGACCACAAGTTGAACATGAGTCAGCAGTGTGATGTGGCAGCTTAAAAAGCCAATGTGATTCTAGGCTGCATCAATGGAAGTATAGTGTATAGATCAAGGGAAGTAATAATGCCACTCTATTCTGCTTTGGTCAGACTTCACCTGGTCACTACAATTCAAGAAGGATGTTGACAAGCTGGAGCATGTCCAGAGAAGGATGACCAAAATGGTGAAGGGTCTGGAAACTATGCCTTATGAGGAAAGTCTTAGGGAGCTGGGTATGTTTATCCTGGAGAAGAGAAGTTTAAGAGATGATATAATAGCCTGTTTAAATATTGAAGGGATGTCATGTTGAGGATGGAACAAGCTTGTTTTCTGCTGTTCCAGAGAATAGTACCCTGAACAATGGATGTAAGCTACAGGAAAAGAGATTCCACCTAAACATTAGGAGGAACTTCCTGACAGTGAGAGCTGTTCGACAGTGGAACATATTCCCTTGGAATATGGTGGAGTCTCCTTCTTTGAAGCTCTTTAAACAAAGGCTGGATGGCCATCTTTCAGCGGTGCTTTGATTGTGAGTTCCTACATGGCAGGGGGTTGGACTGGATGCCCTTGTGGTCTCTTCCAACTCTGATTCTGTGATCTGTGATATGTAGATGACACTGTACAACTAGCAGAAAATAGCAAAGAATTGGAATAATTACTGGGAAAAGTCAAGGGAAAATGTGTTTACAGATTTACAGTTGAATATTACAGTTGAATATTAAGAAAACAAAAATAATGACCACAGATAATTTACATAACTTTAAAGTACACAATAAAGACATTAAACAAGTTCATGGTTTTCCATATCTTGGCTCAGGCAGTTAACAAAATTGAGACAGCAATCAAGAAATCAGAAGAACACTAGGATTTGGAAAGGCACCTGTGCGGGAACTAGATAAGATCCTGAAGTATAAAGATATATCATTGAATGCTAAAGTTAAGATTGTCCATGTCATATGTATGTTCATGAAAGCTGGGCAGTGAAGAAAGGTTATAGGAAGAAAATCACCTCCTAATGTGATGCTGGGAAAGAGTTCTACAGATACCATGGACTGCTAAAAAGAGCAACAAATGAGTCCTAGGGCAAATGAAGCCTGAACTCTCCATATAAGCCAAGATGACTTTGGACATATCATGAGAAGACATGACTTTTTAGAAAAGACAATAATGCTTGTTAAAGTAGAAGGCAGTAGGAAAAGAGGAAGATCACATTCTAGATGGGTGAACTCAATAAAGGAAGCTACAGCCCTGAGTTTGTAAGACCTGACCAGGTCTGTTGATGATGGGGTGACTTGGAGGTCTCTCATTCATAGGGTCACCATAAGTCAAAGTCATCTTGGCAGCAGGTGACAACAATAACTCAAATTACTGTTCCAGTTGACATAGCTTTCAGAAGGTCCTGCCGTCTTGGTTCCTGTAAAGATTCATACTGCGATATAGCTTGCTTCTTAGAAAAAGGTGGTAATGCAGTGTCATGCTATAGATCACTTTTGTCATAATTTATTATCTGATTTCCAATTTGGCAACCAGTAATTTGATTTGGTGATGACAATGGCCAGTCTCTTTTTGATGGACTGATGTCTAATTTGTCCAAGTGCTCCTCTGATGTGCAAAACTGAAGTTGGGACTAATTAAGGGTGGGTGGTTTTGTTTGCATCTTTCTGCCTTTCCTGTTCCTTTGATTTCTGCATAGCTGAAATACAATATTAGAATGCCTATAGATTTTTTATTTGTTTTTGCATGCCTTCAAGTCATTTCTGACTTAAGGTGAACCTATCATAGGGTTTTGTTGACAGGATTTGTTGAGAGAGTGTGACTTACCCAAGGTCTCCATGACCCAGCAGGGATTTGCAGTGTCATTTCCAGGGCCTTAGTCCAACACTCAAACCACTATACCACACTGGCTCCATAAACAAAGTGTAAATAAAATGAGGAAGGAAAAATCATTGTACAGAGAGTAGAGATTAATTGTCTCTGATTCCCTGGAACTTTTCTTCCAAAACATCAGCAGATGAATCAGTAGTCCTAAAATACTAAATTTCCTTACCCACGATTACCTGTCAATATGATAGGAAATGAGCCATGTGTATTCAACTATATTATTTTTCTTGGCCTTTGTTCAATTTATTTTGGATGGGGAAATTGCTTAGGCAAAAGGCTGCAGTAGAGAACCAGATAAGAATCTCTTAAGGGAAACCTTGACTTTTCTCTTGGGCTATGTACTTTTGAATCTAGGGGTATGGCCTGATTGTTTGTTTTCCTTGAGCAAACTACATATAATAACGAAAGTATTGTGACTTGTACAGCCAGTGTCAGTTACAAAATCAGTTACAAAGATAAGTGGATTATCAGTGAAAAGGCTGTTAGTGTAGGCTCTTAATTTGTGGCCCTCTAGATCAGTGGCTCCCAAACTTTGGTCTCCCAGATATTTTGGACTTCAGCTCCCAGAATTCCTGACTGTTGGCCAAGCTAGCTGGATCTATAAGGAGTTGAAGTCCAAAACACCTGGAAGACCAAAGTTTGGGGACCACTGCTATAGATGATGTTAGACTTGAACTTCTATCATTCCTCACCAGCATCAGCAATCCAGCGTTGTCTGCAGTGTCACACTTTCTCCATCCAGATCATACATTCAGGATATGATGCCAAAGTGAGCTAAGAAATTCAGGGCATAGTTATCACAGTTGCATAAGCTGATTAAGAGGAAGATAAGGCATGTTACACCACCCCTCCCCCCACATTTTGAATGGGAAGACTACAGATGCTGTGGGGTGTTTCCTCATGGGAAAGATGATTTCATAGTAAAATGCACAACATTGGCAAAACTGGAAAATTCTTCCATTTGTTTTAGACTTTTCACAAAAGTTGTTGAAACGCTGATCATTGAAATAGCATTTCAATGTGTGAATAAGACTTAGCTCCTGTTATATAAGAGGGAAGGAATGTAGAATTGAATACAGTCTGTTGACAAGAACATAGGAATCTTGCCTAGTTGCTAAAATATCTTGTATATACTCGACTATAAGTTGAGAAATTTTAGTCTGAAAATTAACTTTAAAAACATGAGCGACTTATCCATGGCTCACTGCTGGCATAGACATTTAGGCTAGCCAGCCCACCTTGGCGGAGAAACAAAGAGGAATCCAAGACTGCTGAAAAGGCATTAAAGCCTGCCACTGCATGCCTCAAGCCATAAGTTTGCTGGGATGCTTTTTGACAGTCCAGTCTCTTAACATGCGCACACACACACACACACAAACCCACACACACACACACCCACCCCAGTGGCACGACCTGGGACAGTTACTCTGGATGGGAAAGAACCAACTTACACAGTTAATTTCTTATGCAGTATTTTAATTTCCTTTGAATCCTTTGTTACAAATCCCTATGTGTCACCTATGCTAATCCACAGGTTGTAGCTGATTCCTTAATTTTGGACCCATAACCTGCCCCCGCATTATCCACAGGATCAGCTTATGCTCAAATGTATACAGTAACTGCCTAAGTAAGCTTGACTAAGGGGCTCTGCAGATGATTCAAAGCATCATCTTTGAGCCAGGGAAGGAGAGGGGCAGCCGGACACCCCAACCCCTTCCTGAGGATGTCATCAGAGCGCCCGCCATTGCACTCGGCAAGCGCTCCTATGACGTCCTCCCGGCCCAGCCTCTGCATGGGCTGAGCCGGAAGAGATGCGGAAGAGCCATGTGGCTGCTCTTCCGGTGCCCTTTCTGGGGCTTGGGGAAGGAGTGCTATTTTAGCGCTCCTTTCCCAGTCACTGAAAGGGTGGATTGGGGCCGAGGCGCGGGGCAGCCTTGGACCCAATCCTCGGCTTCTCAGGGCGGCCCACAGCCGCCCGTCTGTAGAGGCCCTTAGAAGCTTCTATAGAGGCCCAGAGTGCTTCTATCCCATTGATCCTATCAAATGTTCCCCCTTTTAGTAGCATTTCATAGTTCACTATAGTAGTAAGTCACTACCTTATATTCATCTGGAACCAGACAAAGAACTTGCTGCTTGGTTCTCTAATTAATTTTACAGATCACAAGAAACCTATTGAGGTTAGAGACTTGGTAAGCCTTGTAGGCTGTGTGTACACAACCATAAACCTTTGTTATGTAGTATTCCAGGAACAGTACTGGTCATTGTACTGAGTACTGGGAATCAGTTTGTTCATCATATTTTTATGGATACAGACTAAACTGAACTAAAATGTAATTGATCCTCACTTAGGTCCAAATACTGTGAAGGCATCAGATTCTGTCTAATCGTGGAAGTTAAGCATGGTCATGTCTGGTTAGTATTTGGAAGTAAATAACCTGGTGCTGTAGGGGGTATTTCAGAAGAGGGCAATGACAAACCACCTCTAAGTATTTCTTGCTGAGGAAAACCTTATGAAATCCATGACGTTGCCATAAGTCAGCAGGTGACTTGAAGGCACAAATGCACACACATTACACACCTTTACATTCATCACAGAGATGAGTACCAGCTTTAGTAACTTACCTTGAAAATCGGTGGACATATTTAAATTTTGCACAAAAAAATGTATGTGAATTAACATGTCCGTTGACCATGAAGTCAAAACCAAGTATGCTAATGTAAATGTAATGTAGATAATAGTGTAAATAAATCTAAACAGTCTTTGAAATAAAACTGCCCCTGACTTGTTACAAATTATTCATGGATTTTTGTGTTTTGCTTAGTAAGTATCGGGCATAGCCCTTTTGCTAGATTTGTATATTTTTGTACAGTTGCCCCTCTGTTTTCATTGGGGATCTGTTCTAGACCCCCTCCCCCATGAAAACGGAAAATCACAAATATTCAAGCAAGCCTCATTTGCTTGAATGGCAGTTCGCACTCCATTTTGTCCCCCTCAGTTTGCTGTCTGCAAACGGTGAGGGACGCGGACACCAAGTCCGTGAAAATGAATGAGCGACTGTATATCAAAGAAAAAATCAGGACATTTTACCATCTTCGCTAAATAAGTATGAATGACAATCATAGAACTGTGAATGATGAAAGGAACCAGATGACTTTAGCACTATACAATGATACATTGTGTTAACCCTGCATTTCAGGGGGGGAGGGACCTTCTTTCATGCCCTGTCATTTGTCTCCAAAATACATAAAAGTACGCTCTTGAATATTCACTCTGTGATACCTGTAGATGTGTATTATTGTGGACTTTTTACAAGTTTGGAACTCATGAATTGTATCAGAGCCATTGTGAGACTCTTTCAAAGATGATGTAAGGCCTTTGTATTAGGGCAAGCTTTTAATGGCCAGGGATAAGCAAGGGTTTATTTTGGGAGTATGTGTTAGTCCTTTTTGATAGGATGAGTTATAAATCAAGTGTGCAGCATGCTGAAGAGTACAAGTAAGCCACTTCACAAGGATAGACTTAGTGCAGCTTAATCCCAATGGCTTATGCAAGTTAGCTACACATCATGTGGTAGGGCAAAAACAAAAAAGCACCAGGTCATCACTCAGTTGATTCCTCAGGAAAAGTGGCTATTTAGTTCTGGATATTGATCAAAAAAGCAGGATTTGCAACTTAGGGCCTTTACAGATTGCAATAAATAATGCAGCTTGAGGCTACTTTGATTATCCTGGATCAGTGCTAGGGAATCATGGGGATTGTATTTTTTTCTGAGACATTGAGCCTTCTCTGTCAGAGAGCTCTGGTGCCACAATAAACTACAGTTCCCATGATTCCTTAGCACTGAGCCAGGACAGTTAAAGTGGCCTCAAGCTGCATTATTTCTGGCAGTCTGTAAAGTCCCTTAGTTTTCTTAACTAACTACCAGTGTTCAGAAGAAGAGAGACGGGGGTGGGGGGGGATGTTAAGGAATTGACATTGTCTTGGCTTCTTATGCTAAAGACTAGGCAATCCCCACATGCAGTTTTTTTTATATATAAAACCAGTTTAGTTCTAAATATTTTTGTTGTCTTGAGGAGATTTAGCTCTTTAATTTTCCTCTATTATTCATGGTGACAAATGCTGGGAACTGTCTAGCAACATCTGGAAGACTTCATGATTCCTACCTATGTACTAGAGCAGGGGTTGGCAACATTAACCTACCTGGGGCTGGTCGCTGGTCCCCAGGTCTTCCGGCGGGCCGGGGGGGGAATGGCAGAGCGTGCGCTCACATGCACGTGTGCACCCCCTGCCACCACGCGCGTTGTGGCTGCCATTTTGATAAACAAAATGGCGGGCGCAGTGGTGGAAGTGTGCAGCAGCTAGAGCTTTACCATACTTCAGTGAAAATGTACTAAGTTGCAATATATATAAAACATGTTAACATACATTCTATTTTAGTAACAATTAGGAAATACAGTGGTCCCCTCCCATTTGCTGGGGTTAGGGGTAAAGGACCCCCGTGAATGTGGAAAAACCACAAATAAAAAAACACTGTTCTTTTTGCCTAAGAGAACACCTCTCTAGGAATCTCCAGGTCCTCCAGTGCAACTCTGTGGTCAACATCTGCCAGAAGTTGATCATAGAATCATGCTGGAGGACCAACAAATGCCTAGAGAAGTGTTTTCGCTAGGAACTTCTAGGTTCTCCAGCACAACTCCAAAGTCAACTTCTGGGAGTGTTGCGCTGGAGGACCTACATATTCTTAGTGATAATATATTATTCAACCCACAAATAATAAAATCCACAAAAATCAAAGCTGCAAATGTGGAGGGACAATTGTAGTCAATTTTGTCCTTGATCCAGTTTATTGTTAACTGCCCTCAAGTGAATCTTGACTCATAGCAACCCTGTTGATAAGACATCTCCAAGACCTCCCGTCCTGCACTGTTCTGCTTAGGACATGCAGTGTCAGGCCTGTGATTTCCCTGGTTGAGTCCAGCCACCTGGCATGTGGTCTCCCTCTTTTTACTGCCTTTTGCCTTAGCATTATTGTCTTTTCTAATGTTTCATGTCTTCTTGTGATGGGACCAAAGTACAACAGCCTCAATCAGAATTTTTCAAACAGTGGACTTGGAGAACTAAAGAACTACTATATTACTTTAGTTTTTACAAGTTTTATGCTGGTGTAAAAAGCCTGTTGGTTGATATGTTGTGCACTGTTATTGCAGTGTGGGTACAGACCAGTGTTGTTCATACATCAGTTTCTGCACCCCAAGGATGGGTTTATTCCAGTGCAGTGGCTTTATTTCCCATGGTGAGGAAGCTGCTTTGTTTCTTCATTACTAAAAAGTCACAGATGTGTGAAAAGTAGGCCACAGGTCGAAGGCTGCATGGCCCCCTGCATGGGCAAATTGAAACTGACATATACCTCTGTGCTCCACCAGTAATTCCCCTCCATGTTAAATGCCTGTGAAGCAGTAATTAAAATGAAAAGTTCTTGGATCCTGCCAACAGACAGATTGAGTTATTTATGGTAGAAGCAGCCACCAACAGTAATTGCAGCACATCCTTGAACAAATACAAGTTTTTTTTCATTCAAGAATAGCGCCAGGCTGACAGGGGTCAGGGGGTCAAGCCTACTCAAACAAGAGGCCAAAGAAAGGCAAAACCAGTATTCTGTTCATCTTAACACAGAATCTGTATTGTCTATATTAACTACCTAGGTGTCCAAATTACTGTTTATTCCTTGGAGACCTAGTTAGGCTTTACTAATTATTGCAGAAATTTCACTGAGAGAATACTGCAGCTGTTACATTTAAATATAACTGTATTAGCTCACTTTATTCCTGAAAAGCAATTTAAGGTGGTAGAGTAATTTAACTGCCTTGTCTTTTGTGAAGTTAAGTAAACATTTTAAAGTATTATTCTCTAGTGAGTCATGCACAAAGAGTTCTTACACCAGTTTTGTTACTGTATAAAACCACTCAGGTAATAAGCTATTGGCATACTGGAAAGGAATGATAGTCTTAGTGGGTCTGATTTCGATAGCATTTTATAAAGTTGAATTCTAAATTTGAGCTGCATACGAGGGGGTATTGTAAAGTTATAATTATCACCCGGAAGTTACTATGGCATATTGATGAAATTTTGTCAGTGTCATCACTGGTCTCTAAGACCATGAAGTTGAGAAAATCAGCTCACTGTGTCCTTTATTTTTGTGGCAGGTTGTGCCAGAAGTGACTAAAGTGTAAGATGGAGAAGTACGAGGGGGTATCGTAAAGTAATTATTATCACCTGGAAGTTATTATGGTATATTGATGAAATTTTGTGAGTGTCATGATCACCAAGTGACTTTTTCTTTTCCCAAAACTGAAAAATCCCTTGCGGGGTCACCAATTTTGACAACACAGATGATGTCATTCATGAAGTGAAAGAGTGGTTTAAGGCATAATCTGCAGACTTTTACAATAAAGGTATTCGGAGGGTCAAAAAACACTGGGGAAAATGGGTAAATCTGGATGGTGACTACATAGAGATAAGTTAAGAACTACAAATTAAAACAAACTTTCTGTCAATTTTTTATAGGTGATAATTAAAAAGTTATGATACCCCCTTGTACATTTGAGTAATCAGTTGTGTCTGAACTAATTATAAAAGGGATTAAAATACAAAGTAATAGATTTCCATTATCCATGTTTTTATGCTTGTGGAATACATTTGCCATTTTAAGATCTTATACTGACTTGAAATATTTCTTCCCGTTTTGGAAGGTTGCAGTTGGCAGCATCTTATCTATTTGTTTTCATTTGCTTTTCAGAAAACAAGGTGGAATAATTCATCATTGCTTTAACTGGCCACCAAATCTTCTATCAGATTTCACCAAACAATCTTTCACCAAGCATACAAATTGTCAAGCAGCAGGACAGTTTGCCAAAGTTGACAGCATACAGCAAGGATTTAAATGTGAACAATGATTTGTCTGAAAGTTTTTATCAGATTGCTGGGGTTCTGTGCATTCATCATTTTTCAAGTTCAAGGTAAAAAACAAATCACACTTCTTCAATGTTTAAATATTTAAATGTTTTTCATTATATGAAGTGTTTCCATACCTAACCAATGTTGTTTTATCTTTAAAGTACAGTTTGAAATAGGTACTGGTAAGATATTGTAACTTTTGAAAATAGTTTGAAACGCATAATCTTAAAAAGCTGTTCAGGAGCAAAGCATGCGAGCTGTTGAAAAGGACAGCTTTTGTATACACCTGAAACTGACCTGTGTGATTTTCAATAACTTCCAAGCTAACAGTGTGGGTTTCTGAAACCAATTTAGATTTTCGAAAGCTCTAAAGAATGTGTCTAAAATGAGTGTCCTGGATAGATTTTATACATGTTTTTGAATTGTAAGCATTTCCAACAAGATCTTCTGCCAGAATCCCTTAACACAATGATCTCTATTAAAAAAAAATCTGTATTCAAGAAATGACACTTCAGAATAAAAATGTTTGAATTGGTCTGTTAAGTAAATTTCATCTACTTCTTAAGCTTTGGACTTATCCACAGGCAGGCTATTTAAAGAAATCAGTTTAAAGCACACATACAGTGATAATTGAGATAATATGCATGGGTATGTATTTCAGTTTTTCAAAAAATATGAAACTGTCCAACCTGTCCTGTGCCATTTGGCAAGGTATCAGTTGCTGAATTGTTTCACTCATTGAAAGTGACTTATTTTCCATATCAGTACATGGCTTCATTCAGAGTGGATTACTTTTAGTGATTTCATGTTTCGATTTGAATGTGATTTATTTGATGTGCTAAGAGTCCTCTAAGAAAATTAATTAAAATCAGTACTGTGCATTCATGGAATCTAATGAAACCAGCTCTCACGCTGTTTCCCTGTATTGGGAATACTGCTTGAATGCACATGGTATTAATCAAAGCAAGCTGTTGCCACCCCTACAAAGAGGGATCTGGGTAGATATGGCTATTTGATGAGGATGTAATTATTCACCACTAATTGCAAAGTCATTGTCCAGGTATAAAGTCTGAATCACCAAAAAGAATTTCAGAGTAGTGAGCTTAGTTGTGGAAAAAGTCATGTGAAGTTTATGAGCATTTGTGTGAGCATTTTGTTTAAATTAGGAAAATGGAGATTATAGAAGCTGTACAAGATGGTTATCTTCTAAAAGAAATTGCTGCTATCTCTTAGAATAAGTTGATGATGGTTTTTGAAGTTCTGGTGTTTTTACTGTTATTGAGAATTCCGAAAACAGTACATTGGGCAATTGACTTACTTGATTGCTTCTTTTTAAGAATGTGTATATATTGTACCTTCATCCAGAGTAGTACATCTAATATGATTTTAAAACATAAAACATTCATAACAGGAAAAATGCTTTTCAGTTGTTGTTGTCACTGACTCAATACCTGTGCAAACATCCTTGGAAATGGATGTTTTGGTGGCAACCCCACTCATTTCCCTTATCACTGTATGTGGCATCCTCTTTCACTTTACCTCTGTTCTTTCCCATCTCCACTGTTGGGAGTAATATTCGTCAGCCCTTTGTGGGCTCATGGTCCCAAAAGGCTTCTCCAAAAGGTCAGTGAAGTGTGTTTATGTGAATTCTACAGTTGGGACATTTCTACTGTCTTACAGGCTGCCATAGTTCCAACCCTTATAGTCTATCACCTCCTATAGAGACCCTTCACCTGTCCCAGAGGTGCCATTGACACCTAATAAGTCTTTAGAGAAGGATTTGCAGAAGTCCAATTATTGTGTTCAGCCACTGACTCAGAACTGAAAGATTGTCTAAGCCAGGGGTCGGCAACTTTTGTTGCCGGGAGGGGGGGGGAATGGTGCTGGGGCTGGGCGGGAGCTTGCGTGCATTTGCGCGCTTGCCTCCGCATGCACGCCTGCGCGCGATGCCCACATTGTGCACATGCACGCGCACACATGGGGTCACCATTTTGGAACACCCAACAGCATCGTGCGCATGCGCACAGCGCCGTTGGGCATTCCAAAATGGCGCCCTGCATCACATGACGCGGAGCACCATTTGGGAAGGCGAATTCGCACGATGCCGGTGCCGTTGGACCTTCCAAAATGGTGTCCGCCGCCATACGCATGTGTGTGCAAGCGTGGGTGCCATTTTGGATGCCAAAATGGTGGCCGTGCGCGGCGGCACTAGTAGGACCAGCCATGGGCCTCCGCGGACCGCCCCCAGCCTGCGGGGTGTAGGTTGCCGACCCCTGGTCTAAGTATCTAGCTACCACTACAGCTCATACAAACCCTATAGCTACAGTGCAGGAATTAGCCTTCATTCTGGTCTCCACCTTAGATCCTCACATTGAGATACTTTTAATACTTGCTGGGACCTGCAAACAGATGCTCAGATGATGCCTGGATTAATTTGTGATATGAGTTCTACATTGCAGAATGTATAGAGGGATCTTGAACAGCACTCATGATGGAATCCAAATTGTGGGGTTTGTATTCAATAGTTGATAGATCATCAGTTATGTCTCACATTGCAGTTTTGGATGACTGTGCAGGAGCCACTGGTGATTTGCTTTACCTTGTCCACTTGAACATGAAAGTGAGCCCTAATCATTCCAGGATTACTCAAATCTAATTTTCCATCAAATCAAAATAGATCTGTATCTCCTAGTGACAGGAATAGCTATAATCATGAACAGTCCTTTGGTGTCATTCTCCATCCCACCATAGTTACAGGAACTCATGTCCCTACATGTCCAGGCACTTTGAATACTGTTTTGAAAGAAATAAGCTAACAAATTAAATAAACATTTTCAGTCATGCTTACCTTACAAAAGATAGTGAGCATACTTATTTGGGTGCCATTGGTCCCCTATTTCATACTAGGACAGAAGATCTCAGTCCCAAGCTGGTCTGAGATATTATGCCTATGTTCCATTCTATGAGCCTTACAATCAGCCTTATGATGTACTCAGCATCATTCTCCAGTTTCATCTCTTCTTTGACCAACAATCTTTAATACTGTAATCACACTGCAAATGGATCTAACGAGCAGCAGTGGTATTGAGGAGATGTTAGATACCACCATTAATTTATCCTCCAGTGACACCATTATGTCTACGACTTGTACATCCACCACTAAGATCAGATCCCTCTCACATCTGTTCAGGGGTCATCATCCTCCTGCACCATCAGCAGCTTCAGTTTTATGCAATGGATTTTCATTTTTACGGTATGCTTTGTTGTTGTGTGCCTTCACATCATTTCTGACGTATGGTATCCCTAAGGTGAACCACAATTTTCTTGGCAAGATTTATTCAGAGGAGGTTTGCCTTTGCCTTCCTCTGAGTCTGAGAGAAGGTGGCTTGCCCAGTGGAGCCCAGTGGGTTTCCATGGCCAAGTGAGGATTCAAATTCTGGTCTCTAAAGTCATAGTCCAATGCTCAAACCACCACAGTGGCTCTCTACTGTACATTTGTGTGTGTGCATTCTTTTGGCTTCAAGTTGGTTCTTACTTACAGTGACCCTAACACAAATCTATCACAGGGTTTTCTTGGCAAGTTTCTTCAGAGGGAGTTTGCCATTGACATCTTCTGAGGCTCAAAGAGAGTGACTTGCCCAAGGTCACGTTTTGAGTTTCATGACTGAGTGCAGATTCAAACCTGTCCTGGTAATCCTACTTTCTTCTTTGAGATTTCATCTGAGAAGGTGGACTGCATGGGACAAAGGGCTTATGCCAGATCTTTCTTGGCTTTGAAAATTGTAAATCACCATGTAGTTTTCTTGTTGTGTGCCTTCAAGTTGTTTTTTATTTATGGCAATCCTAAGGGGAACCTATCACAAGATTTTCCTTGCAAGATTGTTTGGGGGGCTGGGTGTGCTTTTGCCTTCCACTAAAGCTGACAGGGCGTGACTTGCCCATGGTCACTCAGTAGGTTTCCATAGCTGAGTAGGGATTTGAGCCCTGGTCTCCAAAAATCATAGTCCAGTGCACATTCCACTACACCACACTGGCTCTTTGTGTGTCCTTTTAAGTGCTACTAGTATCCTTTTAAGGTGATACTAAATATTCACATGGGCTGAAATGGCATACTTGTTGTTTCATAAAGGCTGAGATTGTAGCAGTGGAACAATTCATTCTGGCAAAACATGGAGCTGACTGTGTCCAAATCTTTGTTGGGAGTGGTGACATTGAGGAGATATTTATGGCTTCTGGCTATGGCACTTGGCCACAATGCTTGTATGAAAGTTGAAGACATGCCATTTGATACATAACTAAAGCAAAGATCATTCTAACACAAAAACCATGAGAGGATAGTTCGACACAGCTAAATGCATAGTTATTGCTTTTTAATATTCCATTCATTAATACTGTGAATTGTCAAAAGGCCTTCTTTTTATCATAAGAATAAACCCAGTCTGCTTCTAGGAACGATTTCTTTATGACTAGGAAGATATCCTCATTTTCCTAACACTGCCTTCATGACTGGACCCACGATCAGAAGCTATCTTTTCTGTTATCTCTTGACCTGGTGTTCTGTAACTACAGATCAGTGGGTTCTATCCATTGGGGTTACTGATAAACATTTTGATGCCATTCCTTGAAATGGTTATTTTTGTTCAATTGCTACCAGAAGAAATAATCAAAGGGAGTATATTAACCTCTGCCTTTTTCAAACAAATAGTGAAATTTGTTTGAGATACTTAACAGTTCCCAAGAAGGATGGTGGTCTCCACCTGATCTTAGACATAAGATTTGACAATACCCACATCACAACTCTGCGTATCTATACAGGTGTGCTTACAAATATCCTTCCCATACTTTGTGAAGGAGATTGGTTTGCTACCGTAGAGTTACATCACATATTTTCACATTCCCTTCATTCTGCATTACCATTCATCAGCCAAGGTTTTTCTGGATCACTCTATGGTACTATATTTTCCAGGTTTGTATTCCTTCCTTTGGATTAGTAATTACACCACAAAGGTAGTGGCAGTGGTGTCCTTAGGGCTATGCCAGTTCTAGCGATTGTATCATAACAATTACTGGCTCCTGGTGCCTCATTACAAGAATTGTCTAGTTTACTCTCTGGATTGTTCTTTATTCAACCATGTGTGGTTATGTCAATATTACAGTTGGCTCCACCTCTAAATATTCTCTTTATTGAAAAATAGCTTCTTTCTTGTCCTGCTTTTGCCTATAACAGAGCTCATTGGTTAGCCTGTCTTACCAGTGATGTTCTTCAAATAAGTTTTAACCCACAGAATTCTCAGAACTACTAATCAGGTTTGCAAAACTTTATTTTAATTACTGTGAGATACAACCCTTCTCTTGTCAGAAATTCTTCTTCATGAAAATTTTATAGTGCATGGTCCAAGAAGCCAAATCTTTTCTGATGGCACTATCTATGGAACTGATTATTCATACCGAGTATTCTTCTGTGTCTTCCTGAGCCATGTCATTCAACAGGAAGAACTGATGAAATAAAAACTTGTGCCCCAAGGTCTTTCAGCTTCCTCATAGTGCCTTGCAATACGTTGAAAGCTGTATCTTGCAGTATTGTTCCCACGTGAATCAAAAGGAAAGAGTAAGAGTAAGTGGGCTTGATGGCTCTTGTCAGCCTCTCTGTTACATCGTCTATCTTTGCTCCACTTCTCAAGACATCCTGTCAGGCCCCCATATCCCTGCCTCTCTTCCTTTCAGCAGTGAATCAACTATAGCCACTATACATTGCTTCTTCCTATTGGAAGAAACTTATGCATTCTTTTTCCCCTATTACATAGATAGGGATTCCTATTTAGGTCTCTCTCTCTTTAAGACTAACTGTCTCTCTCACAAGATTCTAAATTGTTAGTCTTACAGCTAGAGTGTGAATCTGACTGTTAGTCTAACACAGAGGTAGGCAACCTTTCCCCTTTAAGGGCCGAGGGACTTCAGCTCCCAGAATCCCGGGAGCTATTGGCCAACATGGGACTATTGGCAACATGGCTGAGGCTTCTGGGAGCTGAAGTCCCTCGGCCCTTAAAGGGGAAAGGTTGCCTACCCCTGGTCTAACATGTTTTTTCTCCATCTTCCTGCTACATAAAAGATGGTAATGCATTTTCTCTTTACCCAAACCCTCTTAAGTTAGATTAGGATTTAGTTTTGTTATGTAATTATTTATTAAAGCCATTACTTTGTTTTAAAACTACAAACTACATGTTTGTTGTCTTTCTTAGTGTCTTCATTTTGTAGGAAGGCAAGTTTAGATAAAATTATTCAGGGCCACATTTCTGTTTTTCTGCTAAAACAAGACAGACTCTAACAGGCGTATCTTTCATCTTTGTATATTTACCTTAAGTTTCCTTAAAGGATTAAAACCCTGGAAAACTTAAATTACCTCACACTCCCTTAGTAATTGACAGGAGTGCTTCTATCCACACAGTTCTCCAGGGGCCACTCTGTGCTCTTGTGAGGACTCAGACTATTGTTCCAGTTCCTATTTCTCATAATCACTCATCAAGAGGACAGCTTGGAATCAGTTACGTACCTATAAACTCACAGAGTAGTTCTTGATAGTTCTACTCCTGTGTGCCATATTCTTGTTTGCATCCCATGTATGTTGCTCTTCCAGGAAAGTTGCTCTGCTCTGCTCTGCTCTGTCCTAAAAGGTTTCATCCATGATAAATTTGAGTGTGGGTATGTGGGCCTCAAGTTGTTGCACCTTCTCTTACAGCAGTGAAATAAGCTTGCACTTACTGTGTGTATTACTCCTCACACCTTCAGGCAAGAACACAAATATAGTACATATGTTGCAGGTCACTGCAGCTTTTCTCTCACCATCCATGATCAGTCATCCTGTACAGGCAGTGTCACAGCACTCTAGGTCTCCTCCTCAAAGTCTCCTTTGAAACATGCATACAACATGCCTGTTGTCCTTGTCCAGTTAGCCGAGCTCTAGAGGTTCAGGGATAATATATATTATAGCAGAGCATATAGCTCAATCCATGCAAACTCACACAAACTAGCCTCCAAAACAGCTCAGCCAAACAGTAGCCTTAACCACAAAGACACCAACCCACCTGTTTCTTTTCTTCCAGCAATCCCATTCAAACTCTATTATTCTATTATTTTGCTGTTGGCAGAGTTCCTGTTCATGAATAAACTGAATAGATTCTACAGAAGTTTTCTGACCAGATATTTATCATCAAGCTTATGTTCAGACTGCTCTGTAAATACACTTGGGGCTAGTCTGCATAATTAAAATACTCCTCATTCCACCTAAATAGAATGCAGTCCAGCCATATGTGATTCAAAGACTTTGGGCCTTTTGAAGTGGAGTGAAAAACGCCTTAAACTCCACAGAAAAAGGCTTCACAAATTTTACTGGAGTATCTGCACAAATGCACATCATTGCATATGTGTCTGTCTGTGTTCTTCACATAGATTTGAATGGCTGTGCATTTTCAGCTGAAGGAGGGCAAATAGATATGAATTTACACAGGAAAAGGAAGCCAAGTATTGATGCGAATATATGGAAATCCAGAGCAGTGCGCATAATAAATGTAGTGTAGACTAGCCCTTGGAATTCAATTATATTAAAACAGGAAGTGGGTGCCTTGCAGGAAAATAGGTTTCAACTTAGTGTGTAAATTTCTTAGGAGTATGGAAATGAAGAGGGACACTACTGGGAAGAGCACCAAAGGTAAAAGGACTCTATGGAGATGCTACTGCCTAAATTCCTACATCTTCTGTGCAAAACAAAACATTTATGTTCTTGTTTTCATCCTACAGGGCAGAATTTAGACAGCATGCTGCTTGGGACTGGGATGAAGACAGATCCTGATCAAAAGAAGCAAGAAGATGGAGTAACCCTGGCACCTGAGGACACATTGCCTTTTTTACAATGCTATTGCTCAGGGCACTGTCCAGAAAATGCAGTTAATAATACATGCAAGTAAGTATGACAGGGAGGCAGACTCACTAGATAATGAATATAAATGTTATAGAGAGATGAGAGGTTTCAAAATCTTTTCTTGGCCCTTCTTAGTTTTTTCTTACTCTCTTTTTCAATACTTAATACTTTGAAATGGCAAAAAGAATAGTTGCTTTTTATTGCCCCCTAGTGTTCATCTTTATATGTATAGTCTCTACAGCAGTGACTCTCTAACTGCCCCCCCACCCTGTTTTACATCTACATATGCATGTTTGAGGGGAGGCACTCAACGTAGTATATGAATAAAAATGTTTTGCTTTTTAGTATGTATATTTTCATTCAAGCATTTATGTATACTGAGGTTTTAACATTTTATAAAGAAATAACATTGTTCAAATTAGAACGTTTTTATTTCAGTAAATTTAGTACCCAAGTCAACACAATAGTTATACAGTGTGATGCATGTGCTTGTTTCTGAGTGCAGAGTTTACTAAAATGAGGCATAATATTAGAAAGAATAACACTCAATTCTTTGATGACATCAAGTCTTGCACAATAGTTACCCTTAATAGCTGCCAGAGCTCAGAATCCTGTTTCACAAAGGTAGATACTTGCAAACAGTACGAGCACTTTCATAACCTTTTCACTTAATGTTGGGTATTCTTGTTGAAAACTAATCCAGAATTCTGGCAATAAGCTTAAAATCCCTTGTTCTCCCACCATCTAGGCATAGCTCTTCACTGCCTGTGAGGGAGGCTTTCCCCTTAACCCTCCTGAAGCTCTGAGATTTCTCTGCCAGTTTTTTTGCGAAAACTGGGTTTTAAGCCATCTCTCTTGGTTTACTCTTCTACACAGAGCTCCCACAATTGCTGTTCCTCCTACTTAGGTCAAGAATTAAGAGAAATGGGGAGGGGGGGGCTGCAACCTTTGCTCTAGCCACACAGATGCACAAGCCCAGACACTCCACCACATCCTGACACTCATGTCCTTCTCTTCCTCTCTCTCTTCCTGCCATCCAGTCTGATGCTGAAAGGGGCACTTAAAAAAGCATTGCAAGCACCTCCTCTCCCTGGAGGCTGAGTTAATCAGTGCTTGAGGTTGGTGCCCCCTTGAGAAACTGTCATACCTAGGCTCTGCAGTATTCATTGTTGTGTAGTTGATCAGTCTAATTAATCTACACTGTATTCCAGGGGTAGGCAACCTTTCCCCTTTAAGGGCCGAGGGACTTCAGCTCCCAGAAGCCTTAGCCATGTTGGCCAATAGTCCCATGTTGGCCAATAGCTCCTGGGATTCTGGGAGCTGAAGTCCCTCGGCCCTTAAAGGGGAAAGGTTGCCTACCCCTGCTGTATTCCTTAATCCCTTGTTTAGGAGAATTTGAAAAAGCAGTATTTCATTTGGTTTCTGTTAAAAAGCAGTTCAGCTTAATTGATCAACTTTTGGATAAGATACTGTTTTGGTTCTTAGGCAATAGGCAATAGACTTTTCCATAGGCAAATATAGTATTTTCAGTATCACATGACAAGTGCATCCACCATAAAAGAATTAATCTTGACTGAAATGTCATAATTAGCCTAAATATTTACATGGAAACCATGGGAATAGTTCTTAGTCTCTTTGGAGTAACTAATATGATTTTCCATTCTGTCAGGCAATTATAATCATGTTTTGTCTGCTCTGGAGTCATCTTTTTTTCCTTTAAAGTGCAGTGGTATATGCTGTTTTTATTAGACAGAGAAATATAAAATGATATATTATGTTAAATGCAGATAGCTTGGTTGAATGCATAAAGAACAGTGCTTGGAAAGCTTGAAATCACTTTATCTGTTCCAGAACAAACGGACATTGCTTTGCCATTATTGAAGAAGAGGAAAATGGAGAGATTACACTTGCTTCTGGCTGCATGAAGTATGAAGGTTCAGACTTCCAGTGCAAGGTATTCATACTGTCTTCTGAAACCTGAGCGAGTGCTTCTTAGATTTGGATAATTAAATCTGCATGTCAAGTCTGTTGCTATACTGATGAATAACATGTTAGTAAAATAACAAGGATGATATGTTAGTAGTCTGTAGCTACACTGTCAAATGACCTAGATAAGGTCAACAGTTCTGAACTGCATTGTATTGAGCAGAATTCTTGAAAGTGCTGTTCCAAAGGAAGCACTGATTCGGAATGAGGAATACAATGGGGGAGCTGATTTTGATTTAGTTTGGAATCCAGATGGGAAAAAAAATGCACTTTTAAAGCATACAAACTCTTCTCCTTCCATTCCAAGTTCTTAGTGCATGTCTAATGAAATAGCTATTTATTTAAAATGAAAAAGTCTGTGAATTGCAATACAGTTAAATACAAATCAGTACAAGCATTGTAATCATAACAGTAATAAGGATGCTAACACTGCCAAGAGAAGAGCAGATCATTTCTTAACATTCAGGCAGCGTCTCACAATTGAACTCCAGTACTTGTTATTCATTTCATAGTATGAAAGAATTTTACCAAAAAAGGACAAAATTTGGGGAAGTTTTTATAACTTTTTAAAAAAATGTTTCTAATATAGTTCATATTATTTAGTACTTCAGAGTGCTTGGAGGTATTCACCTAATTTTCCTTGTTGAAGTTCTTTCAAGAAATATGTACTTAGTTTACTAGTATTACCCCCATAGTACACAGGAGGGGCTGACTGAGAGAGATGTTGGGTATGGGAAAGGAAAGGAAGAAAAGAAATGAAGGAGTTGTGCTTATAACAGAGACAAAATTGTGTCACTCAGTCTTAACCATTTTGCTACAACAAACTGAGATTGGGAGTAGTAATGCCTACTAATAGTTAAGCTGTTCTCCAAGTGAAATTACTGGTGAAGGCAAAAGGCTCCATCCATGCACTATAGTCCTGGTTAAATAACAAAAGGGCTTTGCAGATGGCACAAAGTGCCGTCTTCAAGCCCAAGAAGGCGAGGGGCAGCCGGGCACCCCAACCCCTTCCTGAGGATGTCATTGGAGCGCCCACCATTGCACACGGCGGGCGCTCTGATGACGTCCTTCCATCACAGCTTCCAGAAACGCTGCAATGGAAGAGGCGCATGCCGCCTCTTCCAGCGCCCTTTCCGTGGCTTGAGGAAGGAGCACTATTTTAGCGCTCCTTCCAGGGCCACTCACAGAGTGGATTAGGGCCGAGGAATGGGGCAGCCTCGGCCCCAATCCACGCCTTCTCAGGGCGGCCCATGGCTGCCCGTCTGTAGAGGCCCACAGTTAGCAGAGGTACAGAAAAAGCAAAGAAAAAATCCTAAAATGTTTTGCTGGAGGGGATCAGATAATGTGGAGTAAGCCCTGTGAGGATTGGTATGCTCAGTGAGCATAGAAAGCTGAACTGAATGTTGGGACAGTAAATAAAAACCAGGGAGAAGTGAGGCTATACTGCCAAAAGATGTAATTGGTAGAAATCTGAAAACAAGCACTCCACACTGCAAGTGTTCATTGCAAGTCTGGCTTGTCAATTTTATAGACGTTTTATCTAGTTTAATTATGTATGTAGGAGAGGAGAGATTTCCACTTCAGAATTAACCTTTTCTTTTATTGCTTAGAGAATCTGTTTGTAATTGAGATAATATGTATGTGAAAAAGTGTCTGCATGTGTGTCAGATTTCTTTTCATTCTATAGGACTCTCCAAAAGCACAACTACGGAGAACCATTGAATGTTGTCGGACAGATTTCTGCAATCGAGATCTGCAGCCCACGTTGCCTCCTCCTATTCCTACAGGTATAGTGCTTGCCAGCATTCTACAGTCAGAATCCACATGGTTATGAGCAGTGTTTTTACATGTGCACTAGGATTTCTTTTACATTTCCACGAGAGACTATATCCTGTACTGTTTGCTAAGTAGCTGTATGGATCTGTATAAGAGTCTGCCCCAAACTATCAGAATTGGCTGGGCAGGTTTGAGCAGCCAGCGACATTAGGGACCTGTAATCATTATTAATAATTTAGTCTGTTAGTTGGTTCTATAGGTGTCGTAAGACTCCTTCTCATTCCCCTCCCTATATGTTTTACTGAAACAGACTAATATTACAGGTCCTAGTAATGTTGATCACAACATTGAGGTGCACATACTTGCTCATCTTCTAATGAACCATCCTCTGTCATCAATGCCTTCTACATTCTACATAGGACAAACAAGACAGCCTCTACACAAGAAAATGAATGGATACAAATGTGACATTAGAGATGGCAATACCCCAAAAGTGGTGTTAGAACACTTCAGTCTCCCACAATGCTGAGCCACTGACCTAGAGTGACTATTGAAGAACTAAGAAATTTATTGATTTATTTACGTATTTGCTGATTACTCCTTAATGCACCAGGCCTCTTGAGACAACATTCTCAAAAAAGCGGTGATAGTACAAGCACAATTTAAAACAAATTAAAATGGCTTGAATAAAAAACAAACATAATTTTTTATTGCACACCTAAAACAGGCAGTCTGGTTTTGATGACCAAAGGCTGTGTGAAACAGTCAGTCTTGACTGCCTGGCAGAAGTTTGGAGGATTTCAAGTGGAGATTGGAAAGGGAGCAAGAATTTCAGTCTGTTAGCAGAGATTTGAAAAGGGATAATGGCTTCTTATCACATTACATACTTCAGTAGGCTGGTTTGCCTTACAGTTGTGTTTATAACAAAAATATATCCTTTAGGAAAAGATCTTGCGTTCAACAGCACTAACTTTACTGAAAACAGAATGTATTACATTCACACTTTAGAGGCAATAATCAGCCTAGCAAGCCTGTGTAGTAGCTTGCAGATGACAGAATGTTTATGCTAAACCAGTCCTTTGAAGGTTTAAGGCTAGCATAATTGTTCTTTTCTGTATCCTGTTTCTTTCCTTACGACTACCGTATTTTTCGGCATATAAGACGCTCCGGCATATAAGACGCA
>JAIPUX010001880.1:6705005-6716228 GCA_020142125.1 Phrynosoma platyrhinos | reverse complement strand
TGTCCAGTTCTGGGCACCACAATTCAAAAAGGATGTTGGAAAATGAGCATGTCTGGAGGAGGGTGACCAAAATGCTGAAGGGTCTGGAAACCATGCCCTATGAGGTGAAACTTAGGGAGCTGGGTATGTTCAGCCTGGAGAAGAGACGGTTAAAAGGTGATATGATCACCCTGTGATTGAAGGGGTGTCATATTGAGGAGAGAGCAAGCTGCTCCAGAGATTAGAATAATGGATGCAAGCTACAGGAAAAGAGATTCCACCCCAACATTAGGAGGCACTTTCTGACAGTGAGAGCTGTTCAAGAGTTCAAGAGTGGAACACACTCCCTCGGAGTCTGGTGGAGTCTCCTTCTTTGGAGGTCTTTAAACAGAGACCAGATGGCCATATGTCAGGTAAGCTTTGATTGGGAGTTCCTGCATGGCAGGGGGTTGGACTAGATGGCCCTTGTGGTTTCTTCCAACTCTGTAAGTGTCCAACTTCTATAAGTGTCAGCGTTTTGGTTCCATTGTTATTTACAGAGACCCCATCCATTTTGTACAGGTCCAAGCTTATCCAAAAACATTTACATGATGCTAACACATCTAAACACCTTCCTCCCAGCACCATTCAAGCATTGATAACCCTCAGCTATTCCCATTTTAGTTAATGCTGTGCTCTCCAACAACACAGAAATGACTTAGTTATGGGAGGGACCTACACTGCTTACAAAGTGAGGTAGTACTGGGAGACATGTAGCTACATGATATCCATATGTCTCCCAATGCATGATCCTGGCCTATATGTCTACACTTTATATATCATATAAAAATAAAAATCAGCCAACACTTCTATCACCTTTTTAAGGAATGAATCATTTACCCCTGGAAGCATATCCTTACTGAACCCAAGGAATGGGTCCCTTCTAAAGGACAAGCTTCATCAGCATGGCCATCTTCTTTCCCTGAGATCGTTATTCTGCATGATAATAGCAAAGCTGATATCATAGAAGCAGAAAGACAACTTAGATCCTCCATCATCTGATTGAGCATAAAGTTCCATCAAGTGGATCTCTGCTTCAACCCCATCTTCCTGCACAGGGACTCATCTTCTATCTGAGGGTGCCTTCCCCACACCCCAAGAAGGCTATTTAGAGGCCGGAGGGGTTTGGCTACATTCCTATGTGCCTCCAATAACAAAGGCATCCCCTAGGACAGGGGTAGGCAACCTGCGGCCCGGGGGCCGGATGCGGCCCCATGAGTCCTTTGAACCGGCCCAGGCTGGTCCTGACTCCCCCGCCATGATGATATTGATTATTGTTGTTATTATTTGTTCTTGGGGTTTTTTTGGCAAAATCTCCACAGGGGTTTTGCCATCATGGCTTTTCTGGGGCTGAGAGAGTGTGCATGCATATTTTTAAATTTTATTTTATTTTATTTTTATTATTTTTATTATTTTATTATTTTGCTTCGGCCCGCCAATTGTCTGAGGGACAGCAACCCGGCCCCCAGCTCAAAAAGGTTGCCTACCCCTGCCCTAGGACTTTGCAGAGGTCCTTGGAAGATCAATTTGGAGTTATGCTTTTTCATTGTGCGTACAGTTGTAGGTCATAGCTGGACCCCTCACCCTCCCAGATTCATTAAATGGTAATTTGTAGTATTTCTCTTGTGGTGTGGTCATTGTGCAAAAGAGGCAGTAAACGCCCCATCCCACCATGACCACAAAAGGGCATACGCCAAAGTTGGACTTGACGCCTACTAATGCCAGCCACTGTGCCCATTCTATCTCTTCAAGTTTGTCATGTGTGTAGTTCAGACCAAAAGCCAGAAAAGGGTTGGGCAATTTGCAGCCTTTAGCCTAGTGTCAAAAGCTCTCTGCAAGTGAGCAGACTTGTCTCAAAAGTAATCTGCCCCTCTCCTAGCTGCTTGTGGGGCAGAATGTGAGAGTGAGAGAAAGAACAGAGATGTCAGAGACTTCCAGCCTCCAAAGAAATTAGGTCCCTAATAGGAAAAAAGGTTCCCTTTCTGAGAAAGTATCTCAGAAACTTTCTTTTCCTGCCAGGAGGTGGCACTGTAATGCAGCATACAACAAAGCAAATAAAAACTAGAAACCACCTTGTAATTAAGGCTGCATTAGGACAATTGCCCAGGGTTTTAGTTGCTCTGTCTATCTTGGATGATAAATCTCTCTGTACCTCTAACTAGGTAAAGTAAAGGTATTCTCCACTGACAAGGTTGCTGTGTCCGACCATAGGGGTGGTGCTCATCTCTGTTACTAAGCCGAAGAACCAGCATTGTCAGAGACTACTCTGATCCTGTGGCTAGCATGATGGCACAGAACGCTGTTACCTTCCCACTGAAGTGGTACCTATTTATCTACTTGTATTTGCATGCTTTCGAACTGCTTGGTTGGCAGAAACTGGCACTAATGACAGGAGCTCACCTTATCATGGGGCCTCGAACTGCCAACCTGCCAATCTTGCAATCAACAGAGTCCTCTAACTACTTATACCTAAATATTTCAGTGAAAACCACCTTAAGGGTATTTTTCTAAGCAAGGTTTGAAGAGGATTTCTCTGTGCCCAAGATCCTCTCTCCTATAATCTCAAATCCTAATTTTAGCTGCTGCAGCCCCCTTTAAGTGGGTGGTGTGTGGCAGCATCCAATGGTTTCCCTAGCCCACTATTCCCTATTTTATCACATCTCCTTCCTGGTCCCCAGCCAGTAGCATACTATATTATAAGAATGCCTCCACCAGTGATGGTGAGCCCTTTCGAGACTGAGTGCCTAAACTGCAACCCAAAACCCACTTATTTATCACAAGGTGCTGCATCCCTCTGGCTTTCTAGTAACAAACTCTGTGCTGGGGCAACAGTGCACGTACCCACAGAGAGGGCTCTGAGTGCCCCCTCTGGCACGCGTGCCATAGGTTCGCCACCACTGCTCTCCACCATATGGGTACGACAAAGCAAATAAAATCTACAAACCACCTCGTAATTCAGGCTATGTTAAGATAATTCCCCAGGGTTGTTTTAGATGCTCTGTCTATCTTGGATGATATATCTTCTACCTCATTGTCAGTAAACATTTATAAATGTTTGTTTTCTATCATCTTGCTTTAGGCAATATCTTTCCTCCTACCCCTGTTTCCCAGTGACCATCAAGCATCATCCATTGTTAAAAATGAATTTGTCACCCCATCACCATACCCACACAGGCTTGGCATTTCTATTACTATTCACACACACAACCTACCCATTTATATGGACATAAATGTCTGTCCACAGGCACTTCATTGCATGCATGTGATGAAGAAGACAGTCTACAAAAGCTCATGCTACTAATTTCTTTTTCTCAGTCTCAGAGATGCTATAAAACCCCTTTTGCATACCGAGCCAGACTAGCATGGCTACATCTTTGAATTCTACCAGCTATGTTCCTATGAAAGATGGAATAAGAATAAGAATATTTCTAATTGTTTGTTCCCTGGTCCAAAAATGTGTTTCCCAAGAAATTCCTCTCAGGAAGAATAAGAGAACAAGAATTTTGTGGGGGGTTCTTGTGCTATTCAACATCTGGAAGTACTGTGCAGGAATTACTCAGCAAAGAAAACTTGGCCAAGATCCTGCCTCATCAGACATAGCTATGATGACAGAGTTCCATCATTCTGCCAACAAAAACCTCCCCCAAAACTACCCCCTATGCCAGGCAGCATCTCCACCAAAGGGTGGGGATTGGGATTCAAGGAAATGATGCTGGTAGTGCTCTCCTTGTTGCAGGGCATGTTAAGATGGAGACCTGGACAGACTTCTCAGGGTCCTAACACAGCTGCTCATCTCAACATACCCTCCGACAAGGAGACTGCTGCCACTGTCATTTCCCAGCACCCTGATCTGCAGTGCCTCTGAAACCCATCATTTGTGGTGCTGCCTGTCTTAAGAGGTGGGTTTTGGGGATCACAGTCATTAACAATCATAAATGTGAATATCAAAAGTTATGAGATCCTAAGTCTGGCTTACAGTCTTATAAATATTGAACAGAATGTCAGCCCATGTGTTTTGTTGCACAATATAGGTGGCAGAAAACAATGGACAGACTCCTGAATCATATTTATGTACACATAGTTATGGTACTGTGCAGTGAATCCCAACCCATCCACCCCCATTCCCCACTTATTGGGCAGCATCTACTGTGATCAGCAAAGGGGGGTTTATTCCCTTGTTGCTTGGGAAGCAGCTGACTACTGTTTCCATCTACTCCCATAAGCAATCTCCAATACAAAAAGCAGAAACAGTCCCTGTTGCAATTCCTCTTCGTACCAGAGAGCACTTGTGTAAGGGGGTGGATGGGTGGGAACAGCAGTAAGCTGTTCCTGAGCAACAGGGGAACGGATCCTCATTGATCACACCAGCTGATTCCTGGTAAATGGGAATTTTGTGGTCTCTATGTAGCCCTGAAACTAAGGACTATGTAGCTTATGCATTCGTAACTACCATAGAGGATTCTGACCAGTGTTTTCTTCACAGAAAACAAATATTTTGTTCAAGAAAGCACCTGTTTTTCTTTGCAGGTTGATTCATGTGCAGCACTTTGGGATGTCTGAATACAGGGGAAATATTACAGAAGAATATTCATTTTAATTTATCCTGCAGTGGGAAGTAAACTAATTATACAGGCCTGAGGTGAAAAAACTTTTTTCAATATTGTAGTTGTTTTAAATGTATTTTGGGGTGCTGAATTTTAAAAAAACACAATAAAAATTTCACGACACACACAGATCTTTCACAAGCTCTGTATTATTATTATTATTATTATTATTATTATTATTATTATTATTATTATTATTATTTTCAATTCATTTGTAACTCAGCTTTAAGTGCAGACACTGATGTTCCAGTGTGATGCCTTTGTGTTTCATACCTGAGAATTAAAGCGTTTGGAAAGTCTATTAAAAGAATTTAACCCCTTTCTTACTGTTTGCAGGATAATTTTTGCAGCATCATTTCATTTAGTCACATATTACAAGTAAGAAAAATCAGAGCAAGTTGTGAAAAAGAATGTTATGGAGCAAATCTGAGGTCATTTTTGGATTTAGAATTCCAAGGTCCTATAAAACCAGCATACATTTTAACAAAAGTTTTTATGACCCACAATTGCACAGGCCTGTGTTACTTGTCCTCATTTGAGAGGATGAAATAGTTGAGGATTTGCATCCCTAGTTCTTACTGCTGAATGTCAGCAATTACATCAACCTCTTAGACCTCTGGAAAATCATGTGCCTGTTGCTGTGCATCCATCTGGGAACATAACTGGACACTATTCTGGTACACACACACACACAACAGGCAATAAATGTTTATGTGGGAGGGAAGCTGCTAAAAGGTGGGTTTAGGAAGGGAGTTATGCAGTCAAAAGAGGATTCTGACTTCCACACCAATTAAAAAAAATGAGTTATACAGACATAGGTGGGACTTACACCTCACTAATAAAATGGCACCATTGTCCTCCCACACATGCACACCCATACACAGACTGCTATCTAATATCATTTGTTGAAACATCCAGATGTTGAAACATCCAGAGAATGTACTAGCTGGACATGGTGGGAACTAGAGCATACTGGGTTGGGGAAAGTACAGCCAAAACACTCTATCATGGTCTGTGTTGTGTGACTTTATGAATACTTTGCTATGTAGCAAAGGCACTAAGGAACTTTGTCAGTGAATTGCAAAGATACATAACAGGACACTAGAAAGAGTGTCCCAGAGCTTATCAAGTCTCATTATACACACTTAGAGTTTCAAAGTTTCCATCTGGAAGCCACACCTATGAAACAGTAAAAGGATATAGTCCCTGTGGTAGACCCATATCTCCAATGGTCCGTTTCATGGAAACTGCTTGCCAGAAGCTATATTGAGTGAGGTTTAGGGAAAGAAGGGCAAAGTGGCTGTAAACTCTCTGATCATTTCATCATGGACCACACAGGTCACATATTGTATGTCAAGACACCTGGTTGGCCCTCAGCATTCCTCCCAACCAAAGAAAATAAAATTACAGTTGCCCCTACATTTTCGCAGCCTTCAAGTCCGCATCCCTCACCTGTTCACGGGCGGGAAACAGAGGAGGATAAAATGGGGTGTGTGCCTGTGGGCGCCTGCCCGCATTCAAGGCTATGGGGCATGAATATTTGTGGTTTTCCATTTTCATGGGGGGGGGGGTCTGGAATGGATTTCCCACAAAAATGGAAGGGCAACTGTAGTCCCAAAACAGAGACTCATGTCCCTCTCTCCAGAAGCTCCCAGGGGCCACAATTTTCCACATGAAGGGTATTTTACCATTGGAATTTTGGGAGCCAAAATAACCTTCCCTTCCCCCCAAAAAAACATTGGAAAAGGGTGTGATTGTGGGCCTGTGTGGATTTATGGGGCTGGAAAATGAAGCACCCAGACCCACTGTAAATACCCACATCTATCATAAGGAGACAGTCGAGGGTTGTAAAATAACAGCTAGACACCTATGGAAATACAGTTGAAGTAACTATTTTCCAGTGCAGGGGACTGGCAATGGTGCCTTCATTATATGTTTAATGCATCTTTATTCCTGAATACAGTCTCCCATTCAAGCAATGGACAGAATCAGATTTGCCTAAATTCAGCAGGGTGGCTATGTTATACACCATCATTTCATGCCCTGGGATGCTCTATCACCTCTTTTTTGTTAAACAGACTACTGTTTAAGTCTTGTTAAACAACCACTGAGGGAAATAGATACTTACTTTGCTAGTAAAGAACAGTGGCCTTGCCCAGATGAACATAGCACTATACTCCATATAGATCTTTCCTTAACAAGGACCCATAAATTTATTCATATGTAACACATTAACCCAGCCAGAAATTTGCAAAGGTACATTTTTCATGGGCCAAAAAAGAACCAGTATTTTATTTTTATTTTTTTATTTTTTATAAAAAAAATCATTTTAAAACATGAATATTAGTGATACCCCTTTCTCAGTTTGAATCAGGACCATGCAATGTGGGAAAGGTGCTTTTACTTTTCCCTCCTACTTTATTCTCAATGGAGATCCCTGCCCCGCATCAGTTGCTACTTGCATTCAGAAAGAAGCTGCCATGGCTGCTTGTAGGAACTTCTTGTCTTATGAAATAGCAGTTCCTCTCATAGGAGGGATCTGTATCAGAACCAAGAGGGCTTAAGTCCATTTTCCCCTTTCCATGGATCTGAGTTTGATGATGAGAGGCTGTGACTGCTACTTAAAACATCAACACAGTTACTTATGATGTGAGCAATATATCTCTTTTGGTGAAATATTGTTAAGTCCTAGTGTAAATGATACAATGAGCACATGTATTGAGTTCTAGAAAGTGTGGAAGGGACTTACCTGTCTCCAAAATCTCTGTATGTATCTTGTTTCTTCCATTTAAAGTGCCTTCTTTAATGTCCTTGGCCTCTTTTTTGTCTCTCATTTTTTGCTGCTCGTGAACTTTAAGCTGCTTCCTCATCTTTCTGCCCATCAGTGACTGAATCTTGGCAACATCCAAGCTTACATTTGCTGCAACTAATTCTTTGTAGCTTCCAAACAGCTTTTGAACTATCTGTAGGTGCTCTTCCATGCTTCGTTGGGTTGATGCAAGGTCTTCCCTCAAATTCTCCACTGAAATACTGAGTGGCTCTACTAGATTGACCCTGGTGTGATTACAGCACAAATGGGCACGATCACACTGCAAGAAATATCCCTTCATCTCCTTACTGAGGTGTCTAATTTCCTTCTTTAGGATCATAATATCTTGATACACAGGGGCTTCCTCCATGGCAGCTTCATGGTTTGGCTCCATGTATTCCACTTGGCCTTGCTGGGTGTTGACCACTTGTTCCGTGTCATCTATTTGCTTTTCAAGGGCTGGATTTTTAAGAGATTTATAAGCATTGGGGTTATTCTTGTGATCCATCTCCAAAGAGTGGATTCTGTTCATAACAGATTCTAGAGTAAGGTTTTGCTTCTTGAGATGGTCTGAGATCAGTCCTATATTAATGACATGCAGATGATCTGGAGACAAGAGAAAACTTCCAGGATCATCTTCAGACAAGGCTTCCAAAATTTCATCTCCAAGCATAGCCACAAGTGCTCTCTCATGTCGCATTGCATCTACCAGCAGAGAGTTGAAAGAGCTGTTGAGATATTTAATGTGCCCATGCATCTTTTCATCAATTTTTTTCAGGGAACTCATATTCTCAAACAGTGTGTCAGTGTGGGACTTAAGAAAAGACATGCCATCTTCCAGTTTCCGATTCTGTTCCTGTTGGAAATCTAGAGACTGATATATAAGGGGGAAAGCTGCAGCAAGATCTTTTAAACGTGCCTCCAGTTGCTTCATTTCTTCTCTATATATCTGAGTTATGTTCTCTTGATCTTCTACAGCAATGCTCAGAGGAAGATTTTCACAATGACATGCCTTCAGAGACCTCTCTAGATCCCATTGGCTTTCTTCAATATTTGCCAATGTATTATTGAGAGCCAGAATCTTCCTTTCCAGACCTTCTCTGTATTCCTCTATTATTAGACTCTTCTCCATTAAATCTATTCTAAGCTCCTCTATCTCCTGCTTTGAGCTGGCTTTTAAGCCATTGATTGATTGATTGAGTTCTTGATAGTCCTCTTCAGACTGTTCATAAAGTTCCTTTAGTTGTTTTGCATGTTTTGCCAGGGTTTGATTGAGAATTTGAATGTCTACTTCAGCAAATGCCTCATTTTGGCTGCCAAGCTGTACTGGGAATATTAAGTTTCTGCTTAAAGCTTCAAGTTCTCCTTGAAGCTTGTTTTGCTCTTGTCGCATGCCTGTGAGGCTGTTGTTTAAAGCTAACAAATATGATATTTGTATCTTATGGTTTCTCTTCAGCTTGATGTCAGTGTCTGCTTTGATCATGGTGAGATTGTAGTGGATGGCTGCTTGCTGTTGGTGGAAATGATCCTCTATTTCTCTCTTCATTTGGTCCACCCTCCATATATTGGTTTGAACTTTGGATTCAAATTTTGTTCCCAGTTCCTGGAAATCTTTCTTGGGAACAGTGTTTTCTTGGAATCTCTCTATGCTTCTCCGATTAGCCTCAACGTTCTGGGAAAGGTTTTTCAGGCCAGTAGAAAGATCCTGTAGGCTTTTATTTAAGCTTGCCCAGACTGGTTGAAAATGCTCCCTTAAGAAATTCTCCATGTGAGGAAAGAGCATTTGCTGGAGAAATTGTTCCTGTACTTCTGAAATGCAACAAAGAATGAGAATAATGCAAGATAATATAAGCATTTATTTACTTAGAAAATGGATAGAGAACTAGCCAAAGTCTCTACACTCCCTCCCCACACTCCTTACCTCCTCCCTCCATTCCATGCTCTTTGGATCCTTCCATGCAAGAGTTAGGACTAAAGTCAATGGGATGCTTTTTAAAAAGCCTACTTGGAATTGGTATATGTGTGTGTGTGTGATTTGGAAAGGCTTCAGTCTGGGAGAGTGACCTGGGGGGGGGGGAAATGTCAACCCTTTTATCAACCCCTAACCCCTGCCACCCACATTAGGCAAAAAGCCTCCCACTGGAGTCAACCAGATGTTTGTCAAAGCTTAAGTGTTATGCAGGAGAGGTCCCAGCACTGCCTTCTGCCTCATGCTGGAATTTTATCATAGGGGAGGGGGAAATAATTATGGAATCATAATGTTTTTATTAGTGTCTTTATTCAAAAGAAAACCCAGAAACATTAAACCCATTAGAGCATGTCCAGTATATTTCTAAATATGCTTTGGGAGATGACAAAAACCTGCTCAACTCTTTTACCATAACATGTATTCTGTTTCTATATGTACAATTATCTATTGTCTTAGCAACACATTTTCATACTGCTATGAAATGGATTTGGTGCATTTGGGTACCCTCTGTGGCAAGGAAGTTTAGAAGACACTGGATGATGAAAAGATGAAGTTCCCTGAAGATTCTTCCAAGCCCACTTTGATCCTCCTCCTTTAGATTTGGGAAGGGCATGCAAGCACAGACAGGCAGTGCCTCTGTAAAAAGTGATCTGAAATGCTCTGGTATCTTTATGACAAGGGTGGCTAAGCTCCAGGGCTCCATTTTGTTCTGTGGGGACCCACTGTGAGCCATTACATTCCTCCCAAAATGTCTACATTGCACTCCCCCTCAAAAAACCTGGAAGTGATCACATGATCACTTCTGGTTTGGGGAGAAAAAAAAACCCCACTGGAAATCCTGTCCATCCTCATGCAAACCCAAACACTACTGCAAGTCTTTGCCCTGTCAGGTTCTGAACTAGCCTTGATGGCACCATGCAGCCCACAAATGACATCTCGCCCCTGCTTTAAAAGCAGCTGCTTGATGATACATCAAAAATGATACATGGAACTTTTCATGCCAAGAATGTATATATCAGGAAGGGGGAACCTTTGGCCCTCCAGTTGTCTTGGATGTCAATGCCCAGAAGCCCCAGCAAACATGATCCGTGGTAAAGGAACATAGATGATGTAGTTCAAAACATCTGGAGGGCCAAAAAAGTTCCTTTCCCTGATACAGATGGTTGCCTGTTCACTATTTTTCTAGTCCCAGCCACCTGAAAAACTATCAACCATAGTCTCATCCCAGCTGTTTGAACACGCTGCACAAGTGTCATCCTTAAATGGGCACATCCAGTGAACTTCAGAGATTGTGCTGGAACAAATGTGAACAGTTGGTCCCATAATTTTTTTGCTAGTCTATCGACCACTCCGTTGTTTAGCAGACTTCCTGACCGAGCTGACGCAGCTGGTCTCCGAGCTGCTGTTGGAGACCCCCAGACTTTTAGTTCTGGGGGACTTCAACATCCCACTCGAGACCAGCCTAACAGGTGCGGCTCGGGAGTTCATGGAGACCATGACAAACATGGGCCTATCCCAATTGGTCAACGGGCCCACACATTGTGCAGGTCATACACTCGATGCGGTCTTTAGTATGAAACAGGAATATCCGTGGGCGGAGGTGGTAAGCACCTCCGCATTGTCATGGACGGATCATTTCCTGGTCAAGATGGAACTTAGAGCCAGCACCTGCCCCACCGGGGGTGGGGGACCTATTAGAATGGTCCGCCCTCGAAGGCTAATGGATCCAATTGGATTCCAGAGAGCCTTGGAAGGTTCAATGGTAGGAAATGCCAGTGACCCTGTCGATACTCTGGTTAATATCTGGAACACCAACCTTACCA
>JAIPUX010001880.1:6681928-6694190 GCA_020142125.1 Phrynosoma platyrhinos | reverse complement strand
TCTGCCAAATTTTTTTAAAGGTGATAATTAAAACTTTACGATACCCCCCAGTAAGAATTGAAACATCCAAAAAAAGGGGGCAGGTAAAGTTACCAAGGGAACGCGAATACTGTACAGCAAATATAAGAACTTTAAGTGAGCATAATTTTCAAAGTCTCAGGGGGGTTGCAGACTGCCAGAAATAGTGCAAATTGAGTCCACTTTTAGGGTTAGGGTTAGGGAATCATCAGGACTGTAGTTTATTGTGGCACCAGAGCTCTCTGACAGAGAAGACTCAAAGTCCCAGAAAAAAATACAGTTCCCATGATTCCCTAGCACTGAGCCAGGGCAGTGCCTCAATTTAATGTGCACTATTTCTGGCAGTCTGCAAAGGCCCTCAGTCACCCATTTTAATTGCATGGCAGAAGAGTCAGGACAGATGAAAGGAAGTATTTCTTCAAACAGCACAGAGTTAAAGTAGAACACATTATTTCAAAAGGTGGTACTGGCCACCAACTTGGATGGCTTTAAAAGAAGATTAGACGAATTCATGATGGATAAGGCTACCACTCGCCAGTAGTCATCAGAGGTAGTGTTCCTATACATACCAGTTGCTGAGGAACATGGGAGGATGCTATTGTACTGAAGCTCTGCTTATGAGCTTCCCATAAGCAACTGGAGACCAGCATGCAAATAGAATGATGGATTGGAATTTAGCACCAGCAGCATCGTATCTCCATTTCCATGTATACCCCCTCATTTCCCCCAAAACTGGGACTCAAGATGGTTTACAAAAATTGAAGAAAATACAGTTGGCCCTCTGTTTTCATGGGGGATTCATTCCAGATCTCCCCACAAAAATGGAAACTTGTCAATATTCAAGCCCCATAGGCTTGAATGGCAGCGCATGCCCTATTTAGTTTCCCTCCATTTATCCCTCGCGTATAAGCGAGGGATATGGATTTGAAGTCTGTGAAAACAGAGGGGCAACTGTACATTCAAAAGCACTTTACAAAGACATCACTAAGAACATGCAAATCTAATTTTAAAATAATTTGCAAATTTAATTTGCAATTGAACTACTCATAGAATTAAAAGTAGTTGAAACAAATCCATAAAAGACCAAAGTGAGTAACATTTGTTGTGTGCCTTCAAGTCATTTCTGACTTATGGTAACCCTAAGGAAAACCTGTCACAGGATTTTCTTGGCAAGATTTGTGTGTGTGGGGGGGGTTGCTTTGCTTTCCTCTGAGGCTGGGAGCGTGTGACTTGCCCAAGGTCACACAATTGGTTTCCATGGCCGAGCCGGGATTTGAATCCTGGACATAGTCCAATGTTCAAACCACTATACTGCACTGGCTCTTCCTTTAAAGACCTCTACCATGTAGGGTATGTCTATAAAAGTGATGGCCCACCGGAGTGCAGGAAGATGTGGTCCTTCAGATATCTTAGACACCCACTTTAAATTGTGTCCAGATTGGCAGCTAGTGTAGCTGTTGTAGCAATGGAGTCATATGATCTCTGTAACCAGGTCTAGGGAGCAACTTGGCTCCAGCTTTATGTAGCAACTGAAGTTTCCAAATCCTCTTCAAAGGTAGCCTCATATAGAGTGTGTTGCAGTAATACAAATGACATGTGACGTATGTCCCCATGGCCAGGTTAGATGTTTCAAGAAATGGACATAATTCATGCACTAGCTTTGAACTGTGCAAATGCACTCCTGGCCACTGCAGAAACCTGGATATCTTGGCTCAGGGTTCAATCCAGGATTTCACACAAAATGCAAACCTGTGTCTTCAGGGCAAGTGTTACCCCATCCAGAACATACTGACTCCCTGTTTCCTGATCTGCCTTTAGACCAAGCAGGAACATCTCTCTCTCTTCTGCATAATGCTTCACCTTAACATCATCCAGTCCATTGCTGATGACAGACACTACTTTAGAATGGAAACAACTTTCTTGAATTTAGATGGAAAAGAGAAATAAAGTTGGCTGTCATCAGCATACAGATTTCACCAGACCCCAGAATTCTGGATGACCTCTCCCTCCAGTTTCATGTATATGTTAAATAACTTGGAAAAAAAATAAGAAAAAACCCTGAGAGACTCTACAAAGGCCAAGGAGTGGAACAGAATTCCTCCAGCCCCAGCTGGGCTCATCCATCAAAAAGGGTGAGACACTGCAAAATAGTGCCTCCAAACCCCATTCAGGAAAGACAGCCTAGAAGAATACATGGCTAATACTATTGAAAGCTTCTGAGAGATGTGCATCTGAACTAACAGGGATACACTCCCCCATCCACTTCCAAACACAAATCATCCAACATAATGACCAACACTGTCTCCATCCCATAACCAGGTCTGAAGCCAGATTGAAATGGATCAATATAATCTCTAACTCTGGGAAGCCACATACAGCAAAAAACAAAAACAACTCCCCCCCCCAAAAAATAACCTTACTGTGGTCAGCAGACACTCTTGAACCATTCCCTTAAAAAATATTGGAGACCGGCTGATAGTTATCTATTATGCTGGGATCCAGGGAAGGCTTTTTTAATAGAAGTCTTAACAACTGCCTCTTTCAGGCCTTTTGAGATTTTGCCTTGCTGTAAGAAGGCATTAACTACTTCCTTTACCCACTCAGCTAGACCCCCCTGGCCTGTTTAATGAGGCAGGAAGGATAAAACCTAGAACATACATGGTGGTTTTCACCTCTCCAAGGATCCTAGCCATATCCTTTGGCCGCATAAGTAGTAAAGTATCCATTATCACTGGACAAGCAGGGACCTGGGTTATATCCACTGAACGTGTACCAGCTAAGCAGTGGTTCCCAAACTATGGTTTTCTAGCTGTCTTGGATTTCAATTCCCAGAAGTCCCAGCCAGCTTGGTTAACAGTCAGGTATTCTGGGAGCTGAAGTTAAAAAAATCTGGAAGATAACGTTTGGGAATCATTGAGCTACAGCATCCACATCATAATGAATCAGAGCAAGTTTATGTGCAAAATAATAATAATAATAATTTTTATTTGATATCCCGCCCCTCTGAGGTCAATTGGGGCGGCTTACATCATAAAATCATCATACAACAATTAAGAACACTTACCCCTCCTCCCCCCCTTAAAAATACCAGGCAAATTCTTCACAGAAGGTTGTCAGAATCAGATACAATGGCCAATGGTATTGAAAGATGACAAAAGGTCTAGCAGAACCCATTTCCCCTGTTCAGTTTCAATGTTTACATTAAATTATCCAGGCCTTTCAGTGTGATGCAGCATGGCTTTTCTTAGCTTTTTTAAAAAAATGAAATCACATTGCTTTCAGAGGTAAACGCTCCCACTTAAAGAAAAATGCTATTTGCCTCAATTTGAATTATGTGGCAATCTTCTAAGAGGTTGTCTGAAGACATTCTGCTACCTGATATGAATGACAAGATTCCACCTTCCCCACTTCACATATGGAAACTAATTGGATTAAAAGTCGGACCTTCCTTCAATGGGACAGTTCTGAAACACTTCACCTTCTTGCTCCATTGACTGGGAAACAAGTGGGCAATACTGCAAGAAGGAAGGGCTTTTTTTCACCACAAGGTTCTTCAGGTGATCTCAGGTGGCAACACTGCTTGGAAAATCATATTGGTGTACTATACTGGGATAACTACTTGAGTGCAACTATGCCAGCATTAGTGGTTCCAGCAGGAAGAAAAAAACTCATGGGTAAAACAGTCATGACCGACCCAAGATATTGAGAAAAAACACTGCTCCGAACTGAGAGATGCTGTCTTTCTACAGATGCTGAAACCTGCTGGAGCACTCCTAGCCTGGGATTTGGTGACCTGCCTAGAGAAACAATGGGTTTAAACTGCCTAAAATAATAAGTGAGGTACAGCCAAGAAAGACACACTTGCCTCTTCTGTATGCTTCAAAAGAAAAGCTTTGAAAGTTCTCTTCTCCACACATATATACTCAGCCTCTCTCTGCCAGCATTAGTTCTCTTACTGCTGTTTTTTGCAAATAGAACCACGTGGATTCCAGCTTGAGTTGGCTGGGTTTTCTTTTAAAACAGTCTTCCCTCTGTTCCTTGGGAAGGCTGCCAGCCCCAGGCACAGACTTGTTTTCTGGTAGAGAAAATAAGTCTCTCTTTCCTTTGATTGTTTGATTCTTTCCCAGTGAAATTAGCTCTTGCTTCTTGAGCCAATATCTTGTGCTTCTTTTCGTAACCTAAGGTCTAAGGGCCCTTTCATATTACGCTATTACAGCTCTGTGATTCCCCTCTAATGCTACAAATCCTTCCTATGGAATCCTAGGATTTGCAGTTCATGAGAAATACTTATAGAATTCTAAGCCAAAGATCTCTTTGCCTTACCAAACTACAAACACCAGAATTCCTTTAGATACAGCCAGTGCAGTTAAAGTGGGATCACACAATGCTATAATTGTGTAGCATGAAAACAACCTTTCCATCCCTGGTACTCTCCAGATGAGACAGACTCCAACATTCCCATCAGCATGGAGGCTGCCATAGCCAACCATGAATAATGAGGAAGCATGCCCTGTTATTGCTATGCATGCAACAAATACTTTCTCCTAGAGGTGTGGAGGAAACTCGCTCAGCTGTTTGTTCACCACTGAGATATGTTGTCTTGTCTCATCAAGAAGAAAGCCTAATGTGAAGTTGCTAAATCAGGTTTTCTGCAAAATCACTTTACACAAAATTACGGTAAGGCTTTTCTCCTTTCTGAAGCAAAGTGTGTGCACAAACAGCAAACACAGAAAGACTGGCTGATGGATCAGAAAGATGCAAACACATCAGTTGATGTATCTCAGTTCTTAAAAGTCCCTGTACCAGGCAAGCAGCTGTCAGTTAGATGCCACTTACACAATGTGCACAAAAATTGTTTGCACAAACATGAAAAATCTTGAGAGCAACATAAAATGTGTTTCTATCTTGCAAGCAAGGCGGGAAATTGCAGCTTCTCCTTCTCACATAAAAAGGGCAGTAGTGTTGTAATTTTAAGTGGGGGGGGTAGTTGGAGTGCATAGGGGAGAGTCGGGGTAGTTTAATATAGTTGGTATTAGTTTTTTTGTTTGTTGTTTTCTTTTTGCATAGGGTTAGGACTTTACATGTGTGTGTATTGAGTGTTTTTGTTGTTTTTTTGTTTTGTTTCTATATTTAATAAAAAGCCTTTTTTTTAAAAGAAAAAAAGGGGGAGAAGTGTGATCCTCTGGGCTGGTGAGAGGAGGAATCTACACAACTTGGGTTTCTCCCACCATTGCTCAGAGACAGGCAGGAAGAACAGCTAATGAAAAAACTAAGAAGTTTATCACACAGGAGCAAACTGCAAAAATCCTGTGCAGAAACAGGATTTAAAAACCAGGGGGGAAAAAACCTGCAAAAGTGGGTATTTTTACACACACGATAGGGTTAATGTGACATTAACCCAAAGAGAAAGTAGACAAAACCCGCCCCTTTTTACTTTCAGGATTTTCTGAAAGTAAAAAGGAGCAGGTTTTGTCTAGTTTCCGTTCAGGTTAATGTCACATTAATTCTCATTAATGCTAACGTCATCTGAAAAATAACCCACTTTTGTGTTTTTTTTTCTACTTTCTGTTCAGGTTATCCCTGAACGTTATCTGAAAAACTACCTACTTTAGTGGGTTTTTTCCCCCAGTTTAAATCCAGTTTCTGCACAGGATCTGTCCCATGTGATAAACTCCTAACTTGAGTCTTCCTTTAGAGACCAGTTCTTCTTCTTGCCTGTGCCCAAAGCAGAGCTCTCTTTCCATCATTCCTGTTTTTTTCTGTAGTTCATGTTTCTGACTCCTCCTGGTTCTTGACTTCTTCTCTCTCTCATTCTTAATATTGTCTCATATTTTTTAAAAAAAACTCTGGTGTGGATGGGTGTGTTTTGCCTTTCTCTTTTTTTGTGATGTCTCTGGTGAGCAAGAAGAGTGATATAGCTTGCAAAAAGAAAAAGATGCCCCCCCAAACCATGGTACTTTGAATTGTGGAGGTGTGTTTATTGATCAAACCAACCTGGAGCACTCAGATGGTGCAACAGGCTTGGTTCTGGATAGAGCTCCTTTGCCACTGAATCCTCCTCAGCAAGCAATGGTGACTACCAAATATCACACCTTCCCTCACATGGCTGCCTCAGGAAGTGGTGCTGGAGGAGGAAGACAACCTGCAGAGAGAAACAGTGACAGTGGCCACTATTTCATCTCCCAGCTTGCTGGATCTCATCAGGGAGGAAGAAGATGGATAGGTTTCCTCCTGTCCCCCAGGGTCTCACAATTTAACAAAGGGTTCCTTCCTTAATCCTCCCCCCATGAGTTCCGATATATGCTCTTCATGCTTCATTAATTAATTCATTAACAGTAATTTATCATTTACTGTTTTGCGGTATTTTTAACTTTTCTTAGTTTAATTCTGTTTTAAGGGGATGGGAGGGTTGGATTGTGGGACGAGGGAATGTTTTAACTTTGTTTTAAATGCTGTAACCCACCCCAATTGCCGTGCAGAGGGGAGGGCTATAAATAAACATTTATTATTATTATTATTATTATTATTATTCATTCACCATTAGTGATGTAGAACTTTCCAGCCTTTTTTCTTTTGGGCCAAGTGGTGTTGATGACCACTTTGTCTGTGGCTGTAACATCTGCCATTTTGAGCCTCCCAAACAGCATGGCCCTCTGCCCCATTCTATCTGACTCTCAAATTCACAATGAAGCCACAAGGGCAGCTTTTTCAGCCTACTTTCAAGTAATTTTGGAGGACTGGTCAGCCCCCTCATCCAGGGAGGGAGCAATATGTGCTGCCACCATCATCACCACCTGCTCTCAGTAACTCCCTCCATTGAATGACAAGATTCATCTACAATTGATTAAGCCCTTAATAAGTAAGGGGTTAATTCTTCCATTCCCTCTGCCACCCTGCAAAGCAAAAGGCCTCTGGGTAAGCCACAGGTGCGGAGAACATACAAGGTTTGATGGCACAGCTAAAGCAGCTTCTTGAAGTGCAGTGTGTTTCCCAGTGGCTCAGTCTGACCACAAGAGGACTCTCTAGGGCAATTGTAAAACGTGTCCAAGCAGCTTCTCATAAGGTTGGATGTCTTCAAGCCCAATCTACTGCCTCATTGGAACCATCAAAAAAGGGGGAAGGCAAATATATAAAATAAATAAATCCAAGGGGGCTTCTGCTATGGTTGCCTCTGCTCAAGGTCTGACCAGCCAGAGAAAGGCTGTAGCCAATCAGTTGCTTTGAGGATTCAGATTGTGATCCTACTGCTGAGTCCTTGCTCTTGAAGGAGGACCACAGGAGTCTAGGAGAATGGCCAGACTTGGGTTCCAATCAGGAGGAGCTTTCTGACTTTAGCTTCATTCTGAGGATTTTATTTCCTTCATATTTAAAGTCTCTGCAACATCAGGGCTTTCTTTATGCAAATCTGCTACAGATGCCCAATGTGAGGAGACTTCTCCTGAACTGAATGAAAGGGATATTTTTGTTCTGCGACAACCAAAGTCTTCAGTGAGGGAAATACCCTTCCCATTGGTTTTTCTCCAGCTGGAGAGAGATGAATGGGATACCACTCCGCAAAGCAAGAAGAAAATCCTGGTGTCTCAAAGGTTTTGTTCACCAGGTAAATGAATTCTAGAGGAACTCAAGGTTTCCTTGCCAGAGTCTCCTATCACCTCTTTGGTTTTGAGGGCCCTGACCCTGAAAGAAGGAGAAGGCTTTCTTCAAAGATCCCAAGAAAAAGTATAGCAAGGGCTTTTTCAAAGTTTTTTTCAGCCTTAGTGATCAGAGTTTCTGCTGCTGGCTTGCTTTTCACAATGCTTCCTGCTTATGGGTGGAAGACATATTACAGGACTTGGACTTGGGCTACAAGTCTTTACAGAGATGTTTCCTAAAAATGTATAGGCTGCTGCAATTTGTAGAGCAGAAATAGTGCACATTAAATTGAGGCACTGCCCTGGCTCAGTGCTAGGGAATCATGGGAACTGTAATTTATTGTGGCACCAGAGCTCTCTGACAGAGAAGGCTCAATGTCTCAGAAAAAAAATACAATTCCCATGACTCCCTAGCACTGAGCCAGGGCAGTGCCTCAATTTAATGTGCACTATTTCTGGCAGTCTGCAAAGGCCTGCAGCAAGGTCCATAGGGGCAATCACTGTGGCCAGATGCACCACCTGGCTTAAACACAGAGAGATGGATGTGCAATCTACAACAAATCTTTCCACAGCAGCCTTTAAGGTCTCTTAAGTTATTTCGGGAAGATGCCTTTTAAAATATCCTATTAAAAACTAGGGATAAGAAGAAGGTGATTCCCTCTACATCCAAAAAAGTGGCCAAGAATTCAAATAAAACAGGACAGGAAATCATCTTCCTTTCACCCCTCATGGGGTTTTGGCAGATCAAGGGACTTTCCTTCAGACCATCTTTAGCTAGATCTAGAATCCTATTCCGACAGTCCTCTGTCCTGCATTCCCCCCCCCCCCCGCCATTGTTTGTGTGTGGAGGGAGTATTTCAGGTTCCAAGGGATGGAGGTTGACAAAACTCCTCTAGTAAGGTTCTTCTCTTTCAGGATACCTGGGCTCTAACAACCACAGACAGGTGGATCTTGTGAACAAAGACCCACAGGTATGCAATCAAGTTCACTCAGGTTCCCCAAAGCAGGTTTCTGCCTTCTCTAGTTCCAAGGGTCAGTCAGAAAAAAATGCATTCATGTTCAGGCCATGAGGCATCTCCTCCACATTAAGGTGACAGAATAGGTTCTTTCCTTGGAATGTTTTTCTAGTGTTTATTCTGCATTCTCAGTTCCAAACAGGGGAACAGATTTCAGGTCAATTCTGGACTTGAAGCACAAAGTTGTTTGTTGTGTAGAAATGCTTTTGCATGGAAATATTATTCTCAATCTAGGAGGTGCTATAGAAGAGAGACCTTAGTTTCCCTGGATCTTGCAGAAGTATATCTGCACTTTCCTATCTCCAGGAGATAGGAGATAGCAAGAGATTCCTCAGATTTGCCTTCAGTCATCATCATTTTCAGGTTCATGTCCCACCTTTTGGTCTGGACTTGGCCCTGCAGGTTTTAGCAAAATATCTGTGACCCTAGTAACACAGGATCTTATTGCACCACTCAAATAAGCCATCTTATCTCTTCCAAATTGAGGTCTAATTCAGGAGGTAGCTGGGTCCTATCGCAAGGATTTTGCTGCCAAAGCTGCTAGGCGAGTCCAGCCTGGCTGCAGCCCGGACCTCCAGAACACTTTGGTAGCCATTTTTTAAAGTCAGAAAGCTCCCAGTTTCGAAATAAGGCTGCCAAAGCATGCCTGGGACCTGGGCTTCAGCTGTTCTGGTCTTGCCCGGCAGCTTCAGTGGCAAAATCCTTGTGATAGGACCCAGCAGCCTCCCAAATTAGACCTCATTTTGGAAGAGGTAAGCCGGATTATTTGAGTTGTGCAATAAGGTCCACACATAAGGCTGCAGGACATACACAGTATCCTGTTGAGAGCCATATCCATTCAGAAGTCCCCGTAGGGTCTCAAAGTGACTGTGGATTGCTTCTGTGGATTTTTGATAAGCAATAAGAAAAGCTAACTGGCTCTGTCTCAGACACCCACCTAGGGACCTGATCAACATAGCCAAGGCCATGATTTTCATTTCAGAAAAGATGCAGCATAATTTCAAGGCAGTGGGATAGAGGGTCCAGTTTCTAAAGTCAGTGTCTCTTATATCCTTAGCCAGGCTCCTAGGCCTCATTTCAGTGATTTCAAATTGTGCCATGGGCCAGATTACACTCCAGGACTCTTCAGTGGTTCCTACAATCACATCAATCTCTAATTGCAAGATGTAAACACTCAAGATTCAATGGTATCCCTACAGACAAATTTATGAGAGATATGAAATGGAATTTAAAAATCATGGATTTTGATATGAAGAAAGTGGAAAAGGAAAAGATTTTGTGCATGGAAAAGGACTGAATAAGTGCAAACTTGTGTAATGCTCTACTGAGTTTTGAGATGAAGGAAGAAATCATAAAAGATCATATGATTAAATGGGCTCAGAATCTGGGACACCAAATACAGATGATTCAATGAGGTAAAACATGAATAAAGGGGAACAAATGTATGAGCTTATCACTTGGCTTAATAATCCATTTTACCTCTCCCAGTTTAAATTTCAATTCAGACTGCATCCTGATCTTATCCAAAGGTTTTTGCTGCCCAATTTGCCACCCGAATACATCCCAGTTGCATCCCCACTTCCAGGAGCGCTCCTTGCATCTCTTCTTGGTTCTACGATTTTTCTGGCTTAAGGCCGCTGGAGTGCTCCTGGAATCAGGGATGGACCTGGGATGTTTTCGGGTGGCAAATTCAGTGGCTAAAACCTTCTGATAGGATGCAGCCTGAATTGAAATTTAAACCAGGAGACATAAAATGGATTATTAAGCCTAGCGATGAGTTTCAATAGTCTCTAAGAGTCTAAAGAAAAATTATTATAAAATGTACTATCATTGGTACCTTACCCCAGATAACATATCAAGAAACTACAAAAATAAAGAGAATAAATAAACCTCTCTGTCCATTAATCCTGGTGTTGTCCTGATCCAATCACTGTTTTGGTCATCCTAAAGTTAAAGCCATCTACCAGTCTGGAATCCCATTGTCAATTCCTGAGAAAGAAAATCAAGTCTTTGTTACCATGGAGGTCAGTCCACCACCTGAGGCTAGATTTCAGGTAGAATTATTGGTCTCAAAAACCTAGCTTCTCTGCATATAGTGCACACACAGTTGTCCCAGGCTGCATTCTGTGTATGCCCTGTGTCACACAAACACACACACCAGACCTCAGGCTCAGCCACTCCTGTTTTCTGTGCTCTACTCTTCAGACAGGTAAATATCACCCTTTGGATCCCCTCAGATTATCCACTAGCCCGTTTCCATATTTCCATTTTGCTTAGCTCTGAATGTTGTGTCTGTGTGAATTGCTTGTGTATGTGTGTGTGTGTGTGTGATTAACACTCTGCATTTTTCTAAGTAAAACCCTCTTAATGCACTCAAACCTGGAGTTTGCAGGTGTCAATGATCTTAAAAGTTACCCAGCCTCTTGCAAAGCTAATTTCCCCAACATTTAAAGATGCTGACATACTTGGTGGGGATCCCCCCAGCACCCCACCTTCCTTTGGGTAACACTACATTGGCAGCCACACTGGAGGATCCACCCCCCAATTTTGTCACTGAACTAACCACCCTGGTGGCAGTAAAATCTGCCCACACAATGTTTTTCCTTTAAAACAAGGGATACATAGTTCTTCTTTGTTTACAAGTAAAATCATGCTTCCAAGAGGCTTCTGCAGATACTACTCTATTTTTAAATATGGTGCATGAGAGCATGCCAATTGTTTTAAAGGAAAATCCATGGGGGTGGGGAGGTGCACAAAAATGGGTAGATGCATGTTTCCAACACAATGTATGAATCAAAATTGTCATCACTGGCTGGCAGTTGCTCCCAGATTTCAGATTGTGAAAAGTTGGGAACTGAACTTGGGATGTTCTGCCAGCAAAAGATGTACTCCGCTCCTGAGTAGTTGCTGAGTTCATTAGTAAAACAATCTCCTTATGGGAGATTTAAACTGAAGTCAAAAGGAATCAATTCAGAAACATTACAGAAAGTAGAGGTCAAGACATGGCAAAGTAAAATGGATTTTTGATCTCAGAGATGAGACCAAGATTTTCCCTTCACTAGTTTAATGCAATGTTAAAATGTTTTCTTCCTTCTGAAAGTATCTTTGGACCCTACATAATTCTCATTATCACCACCACAATGGGAGTGCTCTAGAAAATTCAGAAGGCGGTGTTGCTTTCACTGTCCAACGGTTTTGATTTTCCCAAATCAATTCAGAAGGGCTCATGGGCAGACAGGGGCTAAATCATGTTAACTTGGGAAGGCAATTTTTTAAAAAACTGTCAGCTGGCATTTAAGGGTGGGAGTGTTGAGGAGAAAGGGCATTTCACAGGAGAAACTGAAAAGATGAACAACAGATTTTTAAAAATAATAATTATAGAGTTAGACAGCACCAGAGCCTAGAGAAGAATGGAAAAAGATTAGGAATGAAGAGAAAAAGGGCAGGAACAATAAGGATGATTGGAGGCAATTGGTTCTATGGCTATATCCCAAGATGTGATCACTACCATGTGTGTATATATGCCTTCAGGTAGTCTGTGGGCACATGGCAATCCCAAGAATTTTATTGGATTTTCTTAGGTAAGGAATATTCAGA
>JAIPUX010001880.1:6624438-6637148 GCA_020142125.1 Phrynosoma platyrhinos | reverse complement strand
TGGCAGGCATTGGCTAGGCTGCAACATAGCTCATCCATAAGAGCTGGCAAGGAGGGGGAATAGCCTCTGGCAGAGGAAGAAGAGACGTCAGTGAGAGAAAGTGAGGCTAGAAGGACTCTGCAGAGACCTAAGCCAGCCAGCTAGAGAGCATCCTTCTCTCTGAGAGCAGAGCTTGCTTGCCACAGACAACTCCCCTGCAGGTACCACAAGAGCAAAGCCAGCATGGATGTCTTTAAGAAAGGCTTTTCCATCGCCAAAGAGGGTGTGGTGGCTGCTGCAGAGAAGACTAAGCAGGGAGTGACTGAAGCTGCAGAGAAGACCAAGGAAGGGGTGATGTATGTAGGTAGGTAAAAGAGCTCTCTTCCAAAGGGACATTGGCAACTGCAGTACACTGCTGCCAGCAAGCCAATCCATGTTTGCTGTGTGACCTTGGGGGAAGGAGGATCCTTTTCCATCATTGTCAGAGGCAGAGACTTTGGAAAGGGACAAGGAAGGATCTGGTCTGCCATGTATGACAATCTATTAAACATTTAAAAAAAAAAAGAAAGTAATAATTCAGAAACAAAGTATAAGACCTGATGTTGATTGTTTCTGTTCTTCCTTTCTCGCATGTTTACCCTCTCCTGTATCCATGCTTCAATGGCAGCCTGAAATACAGTACATTAAATTTATAGTTCCCATGTCATATGCACTTCCTTGGGAGTATGTCCCATTGAACTTGGCAGAGCTTTCCTGGGTATGCATCTGTTATATCTCCTGCCCTGATCTGGGCCCTGATCCAAAATCTGGGAAGAGCTTTGTCCAATATATTTCAGCTGGAGGGAGAGGAATAGGAAAAACGTGTGGAAATTTAGACGTTCCAAGGCTGTTGACTTGTTTCTGATAAAGCAATAATAATGATCTCCCCTTTCCCGTCATATTTGCCCTCCCAAAAATCTTCAGTAAGGAAAAAAAAATCCAGCAATTGGGGTGTCAAATGTTCCTCTGAGTGTTGTTGTTGCTGTTGTTTAAAAAAATAAGCATTTAAGTCTTTTGCATTTTGTTGCTCATCACTCATCTGCAAAAGCAGCAAAGGAGAGAACACTCCCTGACATGCATAACATCTTCATTGGATGACAACCAAGTATTGGATTCTATTATCTATTAAGAAATGCTCAAAGGAGTTCAGTTGTTGCTCCTTCCGAGAACACAGTTGGATCAGTTTCCATTTGCCGTGGTAGAAAAATGGGGTAAATGCCACTGAAGCTGACAGAGAAGCAATTATTAACATTACGTCAATCTGAGATGAATAGAATTTTATTTTATTTTATTTTATTTGGTTGGTTACTAATTCTGTAGTTCCAACAGGGTTTATTTCATATATTACAACTCAGCTGTTGGGGATGAGGCTGCTGGAAGGGGGCATGCAGAGGAGAAACAGGGAGAGATATCATAAGCATAGGGTCATCATAAACCAAAGCCAAACGGGTAGCAAATAACAGTAAGAACTAGCCTGCAATCCCTAATTTGAATGTGGCCTTTTGCATTTAACCTGTGCAGCAAATTTGATATGCTGATTTGGGTGTTGTATTGTCAAGGTGTGTGTGCGGGTAATTTTTAAATAAATGACTGGAACTTTTCAGAAGAAAAATATGAAAAAGAGGAAGAAAAGTTTGAAGGGCTAGAAGAGATGCTGAAACTATGGGGGGTTGCAGACTGCCAGAAATAGTGCAAATTGAGTCTACTTTTAAGGTTATGGTTAGGGTTAGGGTTAGGGTTAGGGTTAGGGAATCATGGGAACTGTATTTTATTGTGGCACCAGAGCTCTCTGACAGAGAAGGCTCAGTGTCTCAGGAAAAAAAACCAACTCCCATGATTCCCTAGCATTAACCCTAAGCCTAAAAGTGGACTCAATTTGCACTATTTCTGGCAGTCTGCAACCCCCCTATGTTAGGAAGTTTCAACAAGATCATTGCTGCTGTTACCACATGGGAGATTAGCAGGCATTTTCCAGTCTCTCATTTTTTTCCCCCTCCCCTTTCTTCTCCTGGACAGTATGGTGTTTTTCTGATTATATAGAGTAGACACTGGAGGGTAAATTTCTGTTCTTCCTACTCAGCAATGGTGATTATGTCCCTCTAAATAAGATATAGCATTGGACCAGCAGCAGAGCATCTCTCCCCATGATTTGGCTGAAATGAATACAGGTAGAAAGATTTGGTTTCTGTGAGCATTTGTGCTGCAGGGCTCACCACAGATTGCCTGTATCACTTTTCTGTGTGTATCACTCTTTTATGTGTTCACCTTAGAGTCACCATGAATTGGAAATGACTTGAAAGCACTCAAGAAGAACAAATGTGTCTGGAAATGTTAACACTTGGGACGTTTTCACACTGGGCTTAAGGCAGACGCAATCCTACCTCACTCCGGCCCCAGTCCGGATCCTTTGCAAAGTTTTCACACTTACGTCGCACAAGCCCCGCCCCATCCAGTGCCATCCCCGGCGCAATCCTGCGTCAGTCCGGGTCCTTGCTCCGCGTGTTCACACGACGTCGCAGCAAGCCCCGCCCCGCCCCGCCCCGCCCCATCCAGTGCCATCCCCAGCGCATTTCTGCATCATCCCCGTTCTTTTCAATTCCTTTTTAAAAAAGGAATTGAGTTGCAGCTGCCGGAAGCAATCAAGAGCCATTCCGGAATGATGCTGCTTTCACCGGTCTGAAGCTACAGGATCCATTCCGGAATGATTCTTGATTGCTTCCAGGCGGCTTTGAAACCCCTAGTGTGAAAACGTCCATACTCCTGTTTATCTGTATGGCTGAAGGGCTCTTGCATCATTAATAGCTGCATAAAAGAAGAAGATGGTGGTGGTTTTTCAAAGCAGATCACCTCAGTCTTGCATAACAAGCTCCACTTACGAAAATCATCATATCTGCAGAATTCCCAAAAACAAAGGCATCTTGACTGCCCCTTCTGCATCCCTCCATCCAACCTGCATGACTAAGGGGGGTTGCAGACTGCCAGAAATAGTGCAAATTGAGTCCACTTTTAGGGTTAGGGTTAGGGAATCATGGGAACTGTATTTTATTGTGGCACCAGAGCTCTCTGACAGAGAAGGCTCAATGTCTCAGAAAAAAAACAATTCCCATGATTCCCTAGCACTAACCCTAACCCTTAAAGTGGACTCAATTTGCACTATTTCTGGCAGTCTGCAACCCCCCTATGAGTCATTGCTTCCCACATCCCTGGCCCTTATATACTGCCCCTCCCAATCAGCCACTTGAGGCAAAGGCTTCAGCATGTATCATGGGAGGCTCAGCCCTTCCCATCAGTATCATGGGCATTAACAATGTGATGCATTCAGATCATGGGCACCTGTTAGGGGAAGCTAGGGGAGCCTTGAGCTGTGTGCCAACATACATCGCTGGCCACAAGGGTGATTGGTCTTAGCCCTTTAAATCTCCCACTCATGAAGGAGCCATGGTGCCCATAGGGTTTCCTGACTACTATCCTGCTACACAACCCAACCTTCACTTGCTATCGTGAATAGAACTTTGGGTATACTGTGTAGTTTGCAAGAGAAGGTAGACATGACAGGGCCATGGGTAACAGAGTGCATCTTCTAGTTTGGTGGTGTTTAATTGACCACATATGTTGTCCTGGTTATGCTATGCTAACTCTACTATCCAGTTCACTGATTCAACTTGTACTGAGTGATCACTGTATGCAATAAAATGGGTCCACATTTTAGCTATGTGGGTTGAAACCACAGATCCCTTTGCATACTCGCCAACATTTCACAGGTGGAAAACTGGGCCATGTGAGAGTGTGGTTAAGATGGCAAACACACAAGCTAGGAGTAGTGGCAGCAGTTTGCTTTTGCCTGAGCCAACTGGGAAGGACATGCTTTTGTGCCCTCCTTTCCCTCCTGCTGAGTTAATGGAATGCAAACCACATTTGCACTTTGAACTCAGTTTGCACCAATTTGAAGTGAGCTGGTGACAAAGGGGGAAACCAGGAGAAGGAACGAGAAACTGGAACATTTTAAAAGCAGCTGGAAAATGGGACACCAGAGGATTAATTGAGATTCTCCTTTTCAAACTGGGACATTTGCAGGTATGCCTTTGTGTAAGAAAAAATGTAATTTATCTTGTGTAGATAACATTACTAATTTTTTTCCAAGTTAGAGTATACAGACACTTCAGAAACAATATTGCTTCTTTCCAGTAAAATGGTGACTAAAAAAATTTGAAGGTCAGTGAGGGATAAAAAAAACAACAACCCACATTCCCCATCTCACAGATATACACGTACCGAGTAAAACCAACCCTTGTTCAGACACTGTTACTCTAAAAAAACACAAATGGTGGCCAGGGGATGGTGGGTTGCAGCAGCCCTGAAAGAGCTCTTAAATCCCATTACATTTGAGAGTTTTCCCTTTCCTCATAGCAAACTAGTCCTTTACCTGGAGTTATTTTCCGACTCGACATTCATTGATGTAGCTAATTAGCCATGCGACGTATCACTGCACTGATGGGATTTCTTGAATATGTCCCCGAGGTTCTTCCCTTTGACTGTGATAAAGTTCAAGCTGCAGTACATTGATGAGTCACTGCAGAACTAGAGAGCAGCTGGTAGTTTAGCGAGGGCTACTGCAGGACAGTAGCAATCCTACATATCCAATTCAAGGATGGCTAGGCTTCAGACTCCATCATACCAACATCACTTACCAGAATCTTTGGGGGAAAATACCTAACAGTGCAGGTGCAAAAAGCACACCTTTAAAATGAAAGAACAGGGTGCCTCTGTGCACATTCTGAATCCATGTTCAGTACCAGAGCTTACCTTCTGGTAAACTTACTTTGCTGTAGTAGTCATATTTAGCTGGCAAAAGCATTTTATTGTAGGGGTCAAAACCCCTTGTCAGTCCATGACAAATAAGTCAGAGTACCTTTTGCTCAGTCCTGGTCTAACTAGCGTATTCTGGTACCAGAATACATGTAAAGCATGACAAGGTGTTTTCCCCCTTCCTTACATGGTTGGTGTCAATTTGACTGCAGTGAAGCTCATGTTTTGGTGTATGCAAATGCTGTGGCCCTTTTGTTGAGTCACTCAGATAGACCTTTCCCATCAAATGATGTGTGCTAACAAGTGGATGACGGGCTGCATCTACACTGCAGAATTAATGCAGTTTGACACCACTTTAACTGCCGTGGCTCAATGCTATGGATTTGTAGTTTTATATTTAGTTGCCTCTGCCAGAGAGCTCTGATGCCACAACAAACTACATATCTCAGGATTCCATAGGATGGTGCCATGACAGTTAAAGTGGTGTCAAACTGCTTTAATCCTGCAGTGTGACAGCAACCTAGAAAGTAAGCAGGCAAGGACTCGCAGCAATTTTGAGCAGGAAGAGTCCAGGAGCCCTTTGATTCTGCATAATTTTAGCACTATGATTCTACTTTAACTGCCAGTGTTTCATCCTATGCAATCTTGGGCTTTGTAGTTTGGTCTCTCTGGCTGAGAATTCTAAGTACCCCTGCATAAACTGCAAATCCCAGGATTCTATAGGATGTTGCCACAACAACTAAAGTGGCATCAGTGTTACAATTGTGTGGTGTAAAAGGTAGTCAGTATCTCCAATCAAAGCAAAATGATGTTACTGTCGTCATGAGACTTCTTAACTATCAGTGACAAATTAGGGAAACAGTACTCCTAATGGGTGCACAAAGAAACATGACATGAAACCAATATGTGGCTTTATGGAAATTAAGATGAATGGATCAAAAATACATAACCTGCCTCACTGTCATATGAGCTGGTGCAAAGCATCCAAGAGCTGTCTTGCCAATTCAGATCTTGACACAGGTTGGCCTTGGTGCAAAACAAGAGGATGGCCACTCAATCATTGCTAAAAAAGAGAAGGGCACAACCCTCAAAGAGGATGAAACAGGACAGTGCCTTGCATATAATTTGCATGTAGTGATTTCTATATTTATAAGACACAGGTTTAGAAGCAACTGCTACAGTTTTAAGGAAAATACAGTACATTTCACCAGAGAAGGGAAGACTGTGACCAGATGACCTGTGTGCCAGCTACTCAGTTGACTAGAGCTCACTATTTATCATCACTTTTAAGGTCCCTACTCCCCCATCTCATGAGTCTTTCTCTTTCAATTGGGCTTTGATTGGCTAGCTCTTTTGGAATGCCCACCACAGCACAGAAATATTACTTCTTTGGACTATAGTTTTAAGAATACCCCAACTTTGGATTTTCAGTTTGAAGAAATAAAGGAGATTATCGCACCGCTAATAAAACTGGTTTACCTGAGCTGGCTTAAAATTTAAAATGGGCAGCATCCAGATCTTATCAGGATTTAGCTGCCAAATCTACCACCCGGATCCATCCTGGGTCCATCCCTGCTCCAAGGGCCACTCTGGCAGCCATTTCCTTAAGCAGGAAAACTCTCAGTTTCGAAAAGAGGCACGCTGAGTACCCCTGCAATTGGGGTTGGACCCAGGCAGTGATTTCAGTGGCTAAATCTTTCTGATAACAGGATGCCACCCATTTAAATTTTAAGCCAGCTTGGGTAAGCCAGTTTTATTAGCGGTGCGATAAGCTCCGTTTCTGTGCTGTGGTGCCTACAAACAGAAGACTGTTTCCCAATAACCTTTCAAACAGAGATCTGTCAAATTCCTCTGACAAATGGAATAGTTGGGGGGGGGGGTATATCACAAAAAGTAAGGGGATGGAGTTTGAGTACTTGGGGGAACCAGTCTCTTATCTCCATCATCTTTTAGGACAAGAGCTGGAAAGTTTTTTTTTTCCTTTTATGTTCCCTGTCATTTCAGTCCTTCAGGGACAATCTGTGGAGAGTAGAAACAGCTGGAGCCAGTTGTGGATGGAGTTGGAACCAACAGAGGGCAGGTTGTCATTCTTGTTATGTGCCTTCCAAGTTGATTCTGAAGCTATCACAAGATTTTCCTGACAAAATTTGTTCAGAGGGCAATGTCCATTGCCTCCTGAGCTGAGAGAGTGTGACTTTCCCAAGGTCACCATGGCTGAGTGGGCTTCAAATCCTTGTCTCTTGGAATCCTAGTTCAATATTCAAAGCACTGCAACATGTTGGAGGTCAGTTGAGACCAGCCCTCCTCCTATCTCTCTGCTATCCCTCTTTTGGCTTCTTATCCTTTCTTTTTCATCTTTTTCTTCCACACCCAATGAACTGCTAGTAAATTGATAGTTTTCCCTGCCAGATGTTTAATCCTCTCACTTCTGCCTCTCCTCCTCCCTATTTTGTCTACCTTGCTAGAGATTGGAACTGATTGCCTGCCCACCCTCCTTCCATCACTCCAACCATTTTCACTTGTTTTCCTATGCTTTTTGCCTTTCACCTTCCTTTAGCCCTCCATACTCCCTCTCTCCCAGGAAAGGAAGTCAAGAACTGACCACAGCCCATGGGCTGCTATTTGCCCAGAACTTGGTTGTTGTTAATTGCTATCAAAACAACTTTGACCTATGGCAACTCTATGAAAGAGAGATCTCCATGATATCAATAACCCTGCTCAGGTCCTGCATATTCAGGGCTGTGGCTTCCTTGATTGAGTCTACCCACTAGTAAGATGGTCTTCCTTTTATCCTTCTGCCTCTTACTTTACCAAGTATTACAGTAATGAATCATGGCAAGTCATGACATGTCCAAAGTATGACAGTCTCAATTTTTTCACCTTGGTTTTTAGTGTGGTACAGGCTTGATTTGCTCTAGAACCCATTTATTTGTCTTCTTGGTCACATGGTACTTGCAGAACACTCCTCCAGCACCACATTTCAAATGAGCTGATTCTTTTCCTGTAAGCTTTCTTCCATGTCCAGCTTTCACAGCCTTTCATAAAAACTGGAACTGCAATGGCATGGATAATCCTGACTTTTTAGGATCTTATCTAGTTCTTTCATAGTTGCCATCAGTACTTTAAGATCTTACCTTCAAAAGCCTACAGATTTAAAAACATCAAACAGGACATGTGGCCTTTGCCTGTTGCTGCATTTCACCACCCAGCAGCCTTTGTCCTTGGCTGTGCTGGCTAGGGCTAGTGCTAGGGCTGATGAGAACAGAAGTACAAAAAACACCTGAAGGGCCACATAAGCCCTAGCATGAGTTTGGAGAGGTAAAGTGACCTGTGAGGTATCACTGAAGTGGTGTGGGTTTACCTAACCAGGTGGGGACAGCAAGCAGCAGCAATGAGCACCAGGTAGTTTGAGGCTGCCATTTAAATGCTCCTTTGTCAGGTCTAGACTATATGTTTGGCAGAATGAAGGAAGTCCTTCAGCAGCAGAACATAAGGGGTGGTCGAAAAGTAATGTCCAGGCAGTTTCCCAAGCCATGCATGACTCTGGGGAAGGATCCCCAGGTATTGGGGGGAAGCTGGCTCTGTGGAAAGGGGTGCTAGCCACACTTTTCAACTAGTGCTGGTCTCCACAAAGCACACTACCCTCACAGGGAGATTGTGGGTCACAGATGAGTGCCAGTATGTTGGGGCTGCGATAGGAACTACAGCAGCTCAGTCTGGTGCCTCTCCAACGTCATCTTGGTTGGAGATGCAGGCCCATCTCCATCAGACCTAGCCTAAGTAGAAGAGCCCTCCCTCCACTCCATCCGATGTCTTCTCGGGGAGAGATGCAGGCCCATCTCCATCGGGCCTAGCATAAGAAGAGGAGCCCTCCCTCCACTCCCTCCAATGTCATCTTGGTTGGAGATGCAGGCCCATCTCCATCGGGCCTAGCCTAAGTGGGAGGGAAAATGTTCTTTTATGTTATATGTAATTTCTATGCTGTAAACCACCCGGATTGGACTACCAATGGGCGGTATAAAAATAAAATGTATTATTATTATTATTATTATTATTATTATTATTATTATTATTATTATGCTGCTTTTGGGGCATGCTGGTGACATTAACATGACACACCGTTCACAGGCCCACACATCTAGTGCAGTAGCCCTCAGAAGGGGGGGGGGGCAGGTTGCAGCACAGGTTGCAGCACACTGCTTGGTGCTTGAAGACTCTTCCGCAGATACATAAGTAGCTACACTGATTCGTGTGTGGCATCTTCCATTCCCACCCAGAATTTGATTTCCCAGTGGAAGAGGTATTCTACAAGCAAAGAAGAAAAGAGACCAGTGTACTTTTCAGCTGACAACAGAGGTGGGGACAGGTTGAACTTGTAACCTTATACAACCCTACAGGCTACAGGCAAAAAGGTTGATCTGCCACAGTCCGCTTTGTAAGCAACAGCTGTCTTTTGCTGGCAAAGCTCTGTGTTGCCAGATCCAATTTCATGCCAGGCACAAGAGAAGCATAAAGTCTGACTCACTGGGTGTGGTCTTTAAAGAACACAGAAAAGAGCAGACAAGCTTGGAATTGCATTACCGGAATTGTCTTCTCCTAGCTTTGCTTCTGCTGTTCTTTGGATGTGCAGAGCCTTTTAATGCAGATATTAATTGCAGGGGCCATTCTTTACTATAAGAGCCAGCATGGTCGTGTGTTTTGAGCATTGGACTATACCTCTGGAGACTAGGATTTGAGTTCCTTCTCAGCCATGGAAACCTATTGGGTGATCGTGAGCAAGCTACACACTCTCAACCTGAGGAAGACAAAGGCAAACTGCCTCTGAACAAAACTTGCAAAGAAAACCTCATGATAGGGTTGCTGTAAATGGGAAATGACTTGAAAGCACACAACAGCAATTCTTTACTCCCTTTCAGTTAAATTTAATGGGATGATGGCTGTAAAGCTGCCATAGGACGTTATCACACGTGGGCCAGAAAGCGATAATAAAGTGGAAATGAGGCATTCCAAAAATAAACCGAAAATAAACCTTGATTCCGCAAATGGTTTTCACACATAATTACCTTAATTGCAAAATTACAGTAAGTGCATTTAACGTTCACACACAAGTGAGAAAAGCCCGTAAATGTACTAGAAATGATCTTCTTGCACATGCACAGATAGAGGAATGCTCACCGTGGAATCATGGGAAAAGCAGGGAAATGCTCCCAAATGCGCATTTGCTTTTCATATTACGGTAAATGCGAAATTACTGTAATTTCACAAATGCATTTCCTCAAAACTACCGAATTTCAAAAGATTTCAGATAACACCAGTTTCTTTCCAGTTTCTGTCCAGTTTCTGTGCGATGTCATGTGAAATCGTGATGCACAAATCCAGTTTCTGTTTGGGATTTGTGTGGATTAACCAGCAGATTTCCCCCGTGTGATAACGTCCATAGTCCCCTGCTCCCCTCTTCTCTGTCTTTAATACCATTAGGTTGCCACTTTTCTTATTAACAAGACTCCTATGCCTTTAAACATATATTAACAGAAAAAGCTCCATTTGTCACAGGTTTGTTAAAAGAAGGCAGCAATAGAAAACAGCTGGTAATTCCCACAGCAGCCAGCTGAGGCTATCCCCAGTTGTGCTATTATTTTCTGGAAAAGTATCTATTGCTAAATTTCTGTAGTAAAGGAACATGAGGAGCAGGGCCAGTATCAAAGGATGAACACCCTGTTTGTATTTTTAAAAGCTCCAACAGTTTAGACCAAATTAACTATGCTTCTCTTCATCCCTCATGCATTTCCTAAGACATCAAATGATAATACATGCAAATCACCTTGGTTTGTTCTTTAGTAGCTGCCACCTTTTTCACTGGCCCAGTTCCTGACACTCTCAAATTATTTAGCAGGGGATAAGCTTTTGCTGGCATGGTATGAGGGAAATTATCCCATGCTCAACTTCAGTATAATGCCATGTGCTCAACTGCAGGGCTTCCCTGCCCTTCTGATTAAGGCACAGGGTAGAGAAATGGTGGGGGCCATTCAACAAAAGGCAAGTGTCATACAAAAGCAGAAACTATTTATAAAAAGGACCCCTGCCCCATAAATAGGTATAAGGAACTGAATAACAGGTTTCTATTTACATAGTAAGGCCTTCTGTTATTTAGAGGAATGTGATTTAAGGCAAGACAGATAATAGGGTATGACAGGTAATTACTGGTGTCAGACTTCTGACTTAACTTGTGTGCTTAAGCAATGACTTTCTGCATGGTTTAAACATGGGCGGTTGGTTCATGCATTGTTACAAACATAGTAAAATAATCACCTTGTCTCTTTAAAGCATTCTGAAACCTAGAGTCCTCCAGATGTTTTAGGGTGCATCTGCACTGTAGAAATAATACAGTTTGACATCACTTTCAGTGCTGCAGCTCCATCCAAAGGGATCCTGCAGTTTGCAGTTTTACAGAGTCTTTAGCCTTTTCTGTCCAAAAGTACTGGTGCCTCACAAAATTACAAATCCCAGAATTCTGTAGGATAGAGCCCTGACAATTAAAGTGATATCAAGCTGCATTATTTCTGCAGTCTTGATGCACTCATAAACTACATGGATCATCAGTTCCAGACCAACCTAGGGAGGTCTGCACTCCACAAAACTTTGCTTATCTGCCCATGGCAGTGTCAATCAAGGATTTAATGTTCTGTGGTGGCATCAGACTATGTGCGTGCACATGTGTGTGTGTGTAGTATATGTCTCAGTTAGCCTCCATTGACCTTTAAAACCTTCAAACTGAATCAAGAGATGTATTCTGCTTCACAATTCTGTTTTCAAGCAATCCAGCAAGACAAGCATAGACTTGATTAGGCTCTTTGTTACGCCTGCAGTTATTTTCTTTTACCTTCCAGGTCTATAATAAGCAGTGGGTGTGGAGCAATGTGTGATTCATTCTTCCTTGACCCAGTCAGCTCTATAAACATGTGACATCTTTTTTTGCAGTAGAGAGTTAAGGGTGCTGAAAAATGACTGAGCAAGATTTTGGGGTCAGTTGCCTGAGAAGCAGCGAACAAAGTCGTCTCATACACACCTACACTCAGCTTTGTTATTTTCTAAAGAAAAACAGTATACCTTTTGCTTAAGTTAATCTGTGGCTGGTGATACTGGCACTCCTCGGTGGAAAACTTCTGAGATATTTGCCAAGTGGCTAACGTGGGAAAATAAACTACCTGATAGGGCCCACTTTTAATCACACAGTAGAATGAGTGACAATCAAAATGCATACCATGCTTTTGTTAATACAATGGCAACAGCAATAGCAAGTACATTTCTATACCGCTTATCAGTGAACTAGTTTACAATGTAAACTAATAACAAGCTGGGTATTTATTTTACCAGCCTACGAAAGGATGGAAGGCTGAGTGAACCTTGAATCCCTCCAGGATCGAACTTACAACATTGTGGCTACAGGACCAGCATTTAACTACTGCGCTACCAGGTCTCCTTAAACACAACTGACAAAATCCATGGTGGAAAACCTCACCATGTGGCATGTTGCTCATCTCTAATAGGTCATGGTGTAGAAGGCATAAACAGTATTGTTAACCCAGAGAACTGGGGCGGAACAAATTTACCTCCATTCCAGAGGAAAACAAATATAAGAATTTAATAGTAGGAAATTTTTACATAAGAAACTATATACCACTAAATGTCTAGTGATGTTGAGTTTCCAGTGAAAGATTTTCATACTATTAAATTACAGTATTCACTTTATTTTGAACTTCATTTGTTGTATTAAATTGATTTTAATTTTACAATAGTTTAATTTAGTTTTAAGGGGTGGCAGGGTTTGGATGTGGGGATGGAGGGCGTGGGATGTTGGAATGTTTTAACTGTTGTATTTTTTAACT
>JAIPUX010001880.1:6594836-6624338 GCA_020142125.1 Phrynosoma platyrhinos | reverse complement strand
TGAACTCAGCACTCTCTAAGTGGTTTACAATGTGTAAGCCAATTGCCCAACAAGCTGGGTACTCATTTTACCGACCTACGATAGGATGGAAGGCTGAGAGAACCTTGACGCCCTCCTCTAGGATTGGACTTACAATGTTGTGGTGGCAATACTGATTATTTTTGTCATAGGACCTCTGCAGACCAGCCCAACCCCATGCTGACGCCATCCTGATGCCGCACGCCATTACACACGGCATGCAATGTCAGGATGCCCTTCCGGTGCAAACACACTGCGCCAAAAAGGGCGCTGAAGAGCCATGTGGTGGCTCTTAGGGCGGCCTTTTGCCACCCCTAAAAGGAGTAGCATTTTGCCACTCTTTTCGGGGTGGCAAAAGGGAGGATTGGGGCTGCGGCATGGGGTTGCCGCAGCCCTGATCCACTGCTTCCCAGGGCGGCCCAGAGCACCCATCTGCAGTCCCCCTTAGTTTCTGTACTGTGGCATGAAATCTTTCTTTCTTTCTCTCTTTCTTTTGTATTTTAAAGGGCTGCTCTGTCACTTTTAAACTATTTTAATTTGTGCAAAAATTCCAGCATTTCAACTCTCTGCCCCTTCCAGAAGTGCTCACATAGAGATGCACATGTTCACCCTATTTGTATGGTAGTTTAGCTTTTACCTGACTGATACATTGATTTTTTTTTTTAAAAAATGTTTAAAATATTTATATACCATCCTTTATTAACATCATTCTTGAGAAGTATCCCACAACTATGTTGCAATACAAATACTAAAATCCACAGCAAAAGAACGAACCTTACCATCTAAGTATGCAACTTGGCATATACACCATCAAACAAATAGCTTTTAACAGAACTTCTGAGAACGGGGTAGGCAACCTCATGCCCAGGGCCTGGATGCGGCCCCCCGAGGCCTTTGGACCGGCCCCAGGCCAGTCCTGCCGCCACCCACCATGATGATATTGATTATTGTTGTTATTACTTGTTCTTGGGGTTTTCTTGGCAAAATCTCCACTGGGGTTTTTCCAGGGCTTTTCTGGGGCTGAGAGAGTGTGCATGCATATTTTTTTAATTTTTAATTTTTTTTAATTTTGTATTTATTTATTTATTTATTTATTTATTTATTTATTTATTTATTTTTGGTGCTTCAGCCCCCCAATTGTCTGAGGGACAACAAATTGCCCCCCGGCTCAAAAAGGTTGCCTACCCCTGGCTGAGAACATGGGATTTTTTCCCTTTCTTTTGTCTTAGAGAAGGGAACCAATATAATCTAAAAAGCTGTTCTGGTCTCTGTATATTTTTACATCTCTCTCTGTGTGTTTGATTTGTCTTTGAATGGTCTCTAAACATATTATTTGACTGAAGTGCCATCTTGTCATGGATTAAGGAAATACGGTATTTTTCTTTGGTGACTCATCTCTGCTACACCGTCATGGTACAGAGAATGTAAATTGATGGGAGGATTTTTTTAAAAAAGCAGAAGCCAAGGGTCTATGAAAACAAGACTGATAGACTTTTTTTTCTTTTTACAGGAGCCAAAACCAAAGAGGGTGTAGTGCAGAGTGTCACTTCAGGTAAGAGCAGAATGAATTCTTGCATTGTGCATTAGTGAGTAAGTTCAACCATAAGCCTTGGGTTCTCTTCCACAAGTAATTTCAGGTTCATTTTTCTCTGCCTATAACAATATTAGTTTCTCTATGTGACTTCACTTGTCTCCTAGTATAAACTCCATCTAACAGAAAGTATTGCCATCTGAGCTGACCCTACTATTAGGCACAGTGAGGCAGGTGCCTCAGACAACAAATATTAAATGGTAAGGGATTAAAGCTCCACAATGCCTAACAGAAAGTGTTGCCATCTGAGCTGGCCCTACCATTAGGCACAGTGAGGCAGGTGCCTCAGACCAGATGGTAAGTATGGCGCTGGAGGACAGAGATGTATGAGTACCACATAACTTCCCTGTCACTGAGGTCTCCTTCTGCCCTTAGTTTTGCTTTTGAACTACACACCCCATCTCAAACTCAGTATGAACTACTCCAGTCAATGTCTGTATATAGATGCTGGGGTTCACTTCACCTCACTGCCATAGGCAACAATTTATGGCTTGCTATTTTGGGGGCAGTCATTGTCACCCACTGTCTACCCCCAAAGAAACAAGTAATATTAATAATCCATACTGTATATATTTTTATTCCGGACAAGCACTTTGCTTTTGCATATGTAAAACTGCAAGACATTTGCCACTTCTTTTCATAAGGATAATTCATAGCAAATGCAAATGGGCTATAAAGTATGGCTCAACAAACAGATTCTGGAAACGAGGAAGATAAGTTCCCTGAGGGAACAGCTCCCAGAGCAGTTGCAACTCATGGGAAAGGGTCTTCCAATGACCAGGGAGGGAACTGGATCCCAAAATAGTTACAGTCCAGTGTGCCTCAAGGCCAGCCCAAGTCATTTTGCTGGTTAAGACAAAAATACAAGATGGTGCCTCTTTCCCAGCTGGACTGGAAACTGACTCTTATTTCAAAACTGGATAAGAGGAGAGTACTTTCAACTATATCTGAAGGTAGCAGCAGGGCAAAGGCTACATATCAATGGTCCCTAGGCAAAGGTCTTTGGTGGGCCTTCTCTGTGACCAGTTTCACTGGGGAAACAGGGGTGATCAATCCCTTGCACCTAGAGCATTCCTTCAGGGTCTCTGGAACTTTTGGTGCATTGTTTTTATCTCAGCCTTCTGCTTATTCAAGGTAGGAGGAATGGTCTTCCAATACCAGAATTTTTTGCTCCTCCAATCCCTGTGTGGACCAAACCATATTGTAACAGTTGCCATTTTCCTCTATTTTCCATCCTGCTCACTTCTGGTCACTTTTGGAGTGGATTATTTTGCTGTTTTGGAATGTCCTCCACCCAAAACAGCATCTGCTGCTCTAAAACCTGGTATCCTACTCCCAGCTTTCTAAATATCTTGCCCCTGGAGGTAAAAACACACATCCAGCCATTCACACACTAAATATTCCTTGGTAAAAACACCTTAATGCTGCTGTCTGCTCCCTAGCATCTGCCACCTAATCTGGCCACCTTACTTTGCCTAATGGCCCTGCCCAGGAGACTGGGGTTCAAATTCTGTTTCAGCCATGAAAACCCAGACTCTCTCAGCCTCAGAGGAACCCTCTGAATAAATCACCCCCCCCAAAAAAAAACCACCATGATAGGATCACTTTAATATCACCACAAGTAAGAAATGAGACAAAGGCACACAACAAGGAACATGCAAACATTTCTGGCCAGTTCAGATGTATGGGAGTGTGTGTGAATCACATAATTAAATGTTGCATCCATTTTTTAAAAAGTCAATGCACATAGACATCTGGTATGTCAGGAAGAAAAGTTATTTGTTGGCTTTATCCATACTATAATTTTGTATGTACAGAACTATATATAAGAAAAGCTTTCATCATATGAGTCTTAATCTTCAGTTTATTTACTTAACTTTATTTACAGTTGCAGAAAAGACCAAAGAACAGGCCAACCTCGTGAGTGAAAGTGTAGTGGCCAGTGTGAACACAGTGGCAAAACAGACTGTAGAAGGAGCAGAAACCATAGTAACCACAGCTGGGGTTGTAAAACCGGTAAGTATGATCCTTCAATGATGTTTAGGTCAGTAAGGTACTTTAATAGAGCAAGGATAGTTTGGTGGTTTGAAGCTTGGACTATGACTCTTGAGATCAGGGTTCGATCTCTGTTTGGCCATGGAAACCTATTGTTGACCTTGGGCGAATCACACACACACACAGCACTAGAAAATCCCATGATAGGTTCACCTTAGGGTCACCATAAGTCAAGAATGGCTTGAAAGCACACTTCAGCAAGCACACTGTCTCCAAAACTGTGTTAAAATAGGTTGACAATGTGGCCCTCCATTCTTACTTCATAGACCTAGTGTCTGTGTGATGGGGAGACCTTTGCAGGGGAGAATTAGCAGGCAGAACAGGTGCTTAACACTCATACCCTTCAGCTTCTCCCACTAGGACATTCTGAACATATGTCCATCAGGTCTATTTGGCTACTTCTCATATGCATTTACTGATCTCACCAATGGGCTCCTAATAATCTTTCAGAGACTCCAACTCCCAGGAGTCCACACACAGACACACCAGCCTGAGGGTTCCACTGTCATAACTCAGCTGTAGGAAAAAAGTCACAACTGGGTTTGACTTTTTGATATTTGCAACTGTTTTGATGCTGCTTAATCTTTTCAGCAATACATTCCTTGTTGATACAAGGTACAAGGGCCCAAGTGAGCTCAAATCAAATATAAGTTGAGAAAAATGTTCACAGAGTAGGTTAAAGTCCTCATTTTCACCTCACATATCCCAAGGGAAGTGATGTTTCTGGTTCTGTCACACTTTATTTACCAAATATATTGAATATCTTGCCCATGAATGAGACATTTATGTTCTTCTAGAAACACTGCACCTGTTCTTTACCTCTTGAATCTCTTTAGTATGGAAAGAAGATTAGTGAACATATCTGCACATGGTTATGTAATAGTTAGTTGCTGTTTGTATTAGCAAAGCAAAACAGCTTCATTTATATATCGCTTCATATCGTGCTATGGGATGTCTAAGCGGTTTACAACTGTAAGCTCATTGCCCCCCCAACAGTTGGGTACTCATTTTAGCGACCTCGAAAGGATGCAGGCCTGAGTCTAGCCTGAGCCCTGGCTAGTATTGAACTCGTAACCTTGTGGTTTATGAGTGAGTGGCTGCAGTACAGGCATTTAACCACGGCGCCACCAGGGCTCTTAGATTTTCATTAGATTTTCATTAGGTTTTCATTAGGAACATATTAGATTTTCATTAGGAACATAGCACACATACAGTTACACTTGTTCTGCTGTCCAAAGCCTCATTCCCACTAGAATTTAACCCAAATTCGGGTTATATGACCATCGTTCCCACTTGAAACTGGTTTCGATCCTACTGTGTTCAGTTTAAATTGCGATGAAGTGAGGCAAACACAAAATAACCGCTCTTTCCTGACACTAGTTTTTGGGTGGTTCTTTTGAAAAGACCCGAATCTGAACTGTGTTCAACAAGGGGAAACAACAGGTCGGATTCACATAGGGGGCTGGCTTCTCTCAGCTAGCCTCGGTGCTCTTGTGCCATTTTGAGCTCAGCCAAGGCTGGCAGGCGGGGCAGTCCATCCTCCCTTCCTCCCCTCGGCAAGGAGGGAGTTGAGAGGCTTTCTTAGAGCCAAGGCAAGCCAGGAGCTTCACCAGAGTCCTTAGAGTGTGGCTTCACCTTCTCTCTCTTCCTCTGCCTTTCCCAGCTTGGCCATAGAAACTCACTGGGTGACCCTGGGCAAGATCCGGAGGAGGCCACTGCTGCCTCCGCTTCTACTTCTTTGCCCTCACTGAGGGCTGCCAAGGACTCCTTGAGGAGGAGGAGGAGGAGGAAGGGAAGGACTCTTCCTCCTCCAGGTCTTGCCCAGAGTCACCCAGTGAGTTTCCATGGCTGAGCTGGGAAAGACAGAGGAAGGAAGAGAAGGCAAACCCATGCTCTCCTTCATACAAGCCTTCCTGCCATGCCACCACCCCTCCTCTATTGTTGTTGTTGTGTGCCTTCAAGTCTGTCGTTGGTTTTCTTGGCAAGGTTTGTTCAGAAGGAGTTTGCCTTTTCTTTCCTCCTCCTCCTCCCTCGCAGCCATTTTTCCTCTCCTCACTTCAAGTGTGAATGACAAAGGGGAGTAAAAGGGGAGTAAATGGCCCCAGAGAGATTCGATCACAAAATAACCCAGTTTCCACACCGGGTTATTTTGTAGTGGGTATGATCCACAAGATTTTCTTCTCTTACCAAGATGTGTTTCTAGTTGAGTAACTGAAGAAGCCCATATAAAACATAATTCTATCCTAGAATTGCTTCTCACATATATGTAACCAGAAATGTTTTCAACTGACCTGTTAAGAATGTCAGGCCTTTATGAATGAGCAAATCTGCCTGTTTCACTTTCTCTCACATTCAGATTTTGTGTGTTTTGCTTATTTTTGGTTGAAATTTAACTGAAATTAAAGTCTCATCCATCCTCGTTCTTATACAACAGAACAAGCAGAAAAGTAGGCATATGTGGTTGCTATCAGGTATGGAACACCTGCATTCCTTTCCTACCTTTCTCAAGAAATGTTGAGCTACAAACAATATATGAATGTAGAGGAATGTAAAAATGTAAGGAAATTCTGAGCACCAGCACCTTATTTTACTAGATATCACCTCAAAGACACAGGCTCCTGCCACACTGAAGAATTAATGACACTGCTTTAAGTATCATGGCTCCATCCTATGGAATCCTGGGATTTGTAGTTTGTTGTGGCACCAAAGCGCTCTGATAGAGAATGCTAAATATATCACAAAACTACAGAATTCCATTGCATTGAGCCATGGCAGTTAAACCAGTGTCAAACGGCATTAATTTTGCAGCATAGATGCAGCCACAGAGAAAAGACTCAGAGGTGCTGCCCTAGGGCAGTAATGCTTCCCTAGTAACATCTACAATGACATCCAAAATCCACAAAACAGTGACACCTTTATCTGGCCAAACAAAATGCACAAAATACATGATGCAAGCTCCACTGGCTTCTTCATCAGGCAAAGGTGTTAAAAAATTATACAAGAGGGGACAAAAAGGTGTTATTAAGCACAGGCCTGCATTTTCTTAAGGTGTTGCTGTTGTGTTGTTCTGTGGAAGGATATCTATGCAAGCAGGCCCCTCCTCCTTCTGGCAATGTGGCCCCGGAAACAAAGCAGTCCAACATCCAGGAGATAAAATCTGAATTCCATTAGCAATACAAAGTGGTACTTCTGAGATCCAAGACATCTCCATCCTTTGCAAGGTCACAGCCCTCTTTGGAGCTTATCACACCACTAAATTAAAGCATCTTACCTGTCTTAAATTCAATCTTAATTCAGCCTACATCCAGACCCTGTCACAGCGATTTTGCTGCTGAAACCGCCGCTTGCATCCAGCCCAGGTCCAGTCCAGGTCCCAGGGGCGTTCAGCGTGCATCTTTTCGAAACCAGGAGTTTTCCGACTTATGCCGCTGCAGCACTCCTTGGACCAGGGCTGGATCCAGGTGGTGATTTTGGTGACAAAATTGCTGCGATAGGGTCTGGATGCAGCTAAAATTAAAATTGAATTCAGGACAGGTAAAATGCTTTATTTAGCAGCGTGATAAGCTCCTTTGTTAGGCAGAGAACATTGAAGCTCTCAAAACAACCCTCCATGCTTTTGCATTAAGAAAATTTTAGGTGCCAAATTAGATGTTACTAGAAGCAACAATTAGCATCTTACCTGAAGAAACTGACCAAGGAAAATCCATGAAGCATATAGAGCTTTGTCATTCAACAGATAGACATAACTGTGGGGAGGTGGTTCATCTGCTGTAAGGCTAATGGTAGAAGCTAATGGTAGGCTACCCCTGTATGAACATATATTGGGTGTCAATGGTCAAAGGTATCTCTCTCCCCCCACCTTCAACTCTCCAAAAACTGTTACATTGATACGATAATACCCATAGCACTTACATATCCTTTTTGTTAAAAAAAAAACAGACTATATGTTGGGCAAGGTTGTGTGCATGTGCATCAAAACAACATCTTTTATTTTCCACTCTTGACAAAGTGCACTTCAGTGCTCAACAAGCTGACTGAGATTCTTTTGACTCATAATAGGGATCAGGTTTTCCATCTGGATGACACAGCACAAAGCTTGCTGCATTGCAGGCACTGGCCACGTCACCTCCAGCTAATGTCCGTTACATTTGTAAATGAGCCACAGACCTTGGATAAATTATCCAGCCAGCTAACATTTTGCCTTGTTTTGTCATCTCCCTTTAGTTTCAGTCAGATTTATTAAGGACCAAGTTAAAGACCAAGACATCCCAAAAATAAAATATAAAGACACCACAAATGATTCATGTGCCATGAAATGCAATAAAATAATCAATAAGGTAGATTTGCTGTGTACTGCCATCAGATAAAATTGGCTCAGATATTTCTTGCAGACAGGATATATGAAACTGCAACTCTGATAATCCCCAAGTCATTATTTCATTGAGGATTTGGGGACTGGTCCATAGTGGACTTGAGACCAGCAATCATGATCCTAAACAGACATCACATCTGCATAAGGAGAACAGCATAAGAGGCAGAGTGGCAAATCCTCACCCAGCTTGTGAACCACAAATAAACAATATTCAGAGACTATTTCTTTTAAAACCACTGATAAACCATCTTCAAATTGAATTCCCTTACTACTTTTCTGGGATTGAGCTCCACAGAACTCAGTGGTACTTAATTCTGAGTAGACATGTGTTGAACTAGGACTCCAGGAGACCAGGTTTTCAATTTCCACTCTCTCACCCTCAGATGTAAACAATGGCAAACCTCATCTGAAGAAATCTTGCCAAGGTATGATAAAAAGGCAGGATTGACTTGAAGACACAAAACATTTAAGGGTTGCATGGTCAATCTATTATTTTCCTATTCGTGACTGGCCCAACTGTCAGTTTCAATAGAGCTGTTGGATGGTGAAACACACTCCTTCAGAGAGTGGTGGAGATTCCTTCTTTGAAGGTCTTTAAACAGAGACCGGATGGCTATCTGTCAGAAGTTCTTTCACTGTGTATTCCTACATGGCAGGGGGTTGGACTGGATGGCCCTTGTGGGCTCTTCCAACTCTATGATTCTGTGATTCTATATGGATACATGGGTGGATGGATGTGTTTTAAAGCAAGCACTGATTATTTCCTAGGTGATCTGGTGGCTTAGAGATTAAGATGCTGACTCTGACAATTGCAAGGTCAGCAGACCGGCAGTTCAAGTGCCATGTGATGGAGTGAGCTCCTGTCCCTAGTCCTGGTTTCTGCCAACCTAGCAGTTCAAAACCATGTAAAAGTGCAAGTAGATAAATGGGCATCTACTTGAAGAGCCCTGGTGGCACAGTGGTTAAATGCCTGTACTGCAGCCACTCACTCATAAACCACAAGGTTGCAAGTTCAATACTAGCCAGAGCTCAGGCTAGACTCAAGTCTGCATCCTTCTGAGGTCGCTAAAATGAGTACCCAACTGTTGGGGGGCAATGAGCTTACAGTTGTAAACTGCTTAGACATCCCATAGTGCAATATGAAGTGGTATATAAATGAAGCTGCTTTGCTAAAATAAAGCTGCACCACTTTGGTGGGAAGGTAAACAGTGTTCTGTGCAGCTTTATTTTAGCAAAGCAGCTTCATTTATATACCGCTTCATATTGCGCTATGGGATGTCTAAGCAGTTTACAACTGTAAGCTCATTGCCCCCCAACAGTTGGGTACTCATGAGCACTACCCCCTATAGTCGGACATGATTAGACAATCTTGTCAAAGGGGAAATATTTACCTTTATCTTTATTGCTTATTTCCATCAATTTTGGATGTCCTTAACACAGGGGTGGTAATCTGCAGCCCTCTAAAGGATGCTAGATTACACCACCCAACAGCTCATGCCAGCATTGCTAATGGTGTAGAATGCTGGGAGTTGCAATACAGAAACATCTGGAGGGCCTCATTATTCTCATCCCTATTTTAACAAGTATTGCCATCTAGTAAAAATCACGAGTGTTGAAAAACATATTTTGACTTCCTTGGCTGCCTGGTACACATAGAAAAAAAATGATCTCCTCCCTATAAGCCCAATGCATGATATAGCAGACTTCTACAGAGCTCCGTGTACAATCAAGGTGTCTTACCTCATTCCCTTTAAATCATGGGTGGGCAAAGTCTGCCCATGGGCTTCATGCAGCTCCTGGACCCCACTTTGGAAGTCCTCTTATCACATTTTTAAAAATTGGCATACTTTGGGAGCAACTTTTGCCCCAAACCCACAAAACAAAAAGTCCTTCTCAAACATGTGAAAACATGTGAAAATACCTCCGCCATATTGCCCACAAACAGCCAAGAACCCCATATTATCCTCAATTTTCCTTCTTTATTTGTGTTTTGAGAACTGCAGAGAAAAATGGGGGCATTTGGATTTGCTGTGCGGGGTAATGGCCTGTGCAAGAGGGGGGTATGGTCTGTGACTCCCTAGCAGTTTCCAACCCTTGCTTTAAATAACAGGGTGATGTCTGACTGCTGTTGGTCTAGCTCTTTATATCACGGAGCTGCCCAAGTGCGGTCCACATGTCTTCAGCAAAACAGAATCTTGGGCAGTGGTAGTTAGGTTTACTGAATCCATGAGCTGTCATTTTCTGAAAAGATCCGAGATATATTGCAACAATGAAAATATGTCCATGTTAAAACCGAAAGCAACGTAAGCAATATTTGTTCCTGTTGAGTGCCTCCAAATAATTTTTTGTTTGTGGCAACCCTATCATAGGGTTTTCTTAGCAAGTTTCTTCAGAGGGGGGTTGCCACTGCCACCCTCTGAAGATAAGAGAGTGTGACTTGTCCAAGGTCACCCATTGGGTTTTTATGCTCAAGCAGGGAATTGAACCCTGATCTCCAGAGTTGTACTCCAACACTATATCCACTATATCATGGTAGCTCTCCTACCTATCAAATAATAACTCTCTACCAAAGAATGACAAGTAATAGGGATAATAAATTAGCATTATGACAGTGTTTAAAAACTGATCAGATACATCCTACCAAATACCTAGGAATAAATAAATGTCATAATCTGACACTGCAAAAATTACAGTTTCAGGATAGACAAGCCACACTGGGGAGAATATTTAGGGGGAGAATACAACTGAAAAGTTTCTCCCCAACCTCTGAGCTGCTTGAATGGTGGCTCCAGATACTGATCCTAAGATACAGGCAAGTTCATGAATGGAGAGTTATTCAATAAAGTTCTGGGGTCTTGATCTATACGCAGCTTCACTACCCCTGAGAATTACTACTAAGAAGGTTGGGCTAAAGGTACCCAATCCAAATCATGAAATATGTGCCCACTGAACCTCTATGACCTTTGCTTAATGAATCTTACCAAACCGGAGCAATCTTAATTGTCTGTCACATGGACTACTAATAAGTGGCCCTATTTTGTCTTCAGGAGAGATTCTGGGATGCCTTTTGAGCTCTGTGTCTGTGTGCACAGCCATCCATGACAGTTGCAGTTCATTAAGTTTCAACCCGCTTTCCCACATCCTTCTTAGTTCATCTCTGCCTTAAAAGTGAATGCCTATTAAGGAAAAAGAATAAACATGAAGAGCTGCATAGATAGCCATCTGATATTCTGCACTTCATGGAAGTCATCTTGGTGACCTAATCTGGATGAATGTCTGTTCCTTTGGTTGTATTCAGTTGATGTTGCTTTGCTGGCTGAATGGTCTTTGACCAATGGAGGACTCTTTAACAGAGGCAGCAATTTTTGGTGTTTGCCTCCATTGACTCTCCCACATAGTTTTGTAGGATCTACAAATAGACACTTCTGCTGGATCAAAAAGCATCCCATCAGCTATGTAACACCGGTTGGATACAATATCTTAACAAAGCTTGGAAAAGTTACTTTGGGAGACATATTGGCAGGGGTACTGGTGGTTTGGAGAGTTGTTCAGAAAGGTAACATATATTTATCCAAATATGTTACCTTTTAGGCAGTATAAATTTGGTAGTTAAATTTATTCTACACACACACACACACACACATAATATCAATATATTGTAGGCAGTATATTGATACTGTACATATGGGTGGAGATTGGAAAAAGGGTTTGAACAACAGCTCTCTGAATCTCCCAGCAAACATGGCTGCAAGTAACTTCTCCAACTTCTCTGTTAACTTCTTTATTAAGGGGATCTATTCAACTGGTGTTACTTAGCAGAGAGAATATATGTTATTCACTTTTTTTTTTTTAAATCCAAACATATTATTTGCAGTGGCACCTGGTGGCTTCCATGTCACTGTGGTACTGAATGTGATCTGCGCTTTAGGCTGAACTTTACAAAGGTTCTCAGCCTTATCCCTAAAACAGAACAGCTGGGGACAGTCCAAATTGAGAATTGAAGGCTGCAGCAGCATATGTAGCAGGTGGAGTAAACTTTTCAGTAATATAACAGTGTAAAATGTTAAAATGCATTTGAAGATGCAAGAACAAATGGAAAGGTTACCGTTTAATACAAACATAAGGTCTGCCGCCCTGCCATGTCCAGAATGTATTTGTCTTGACAGACTAGATTTGTCAGGTTATGTGTGTGGCAAGGGGGGAGGGAATCAGATGGAGAGAAAATTTAATCCAGGCTGACACTTCTTCATCCTGCAATTGTGTTGGCTCCTGCCATTCCAGTTCAAAGAAAGAAGTTCTCAAGACGCTCATTTCCTGCCTGTTTAAAAATAGATTAGTGAGTCAGAAAGATTAAGTCATGGTGAGGAATACACTTTGAGACACACGAGAAACAAACAGAAAAAGATTATGAAGCCCACCACCCATAATCAAATACAAGTGTATAGGTTTCCTGAAGGCCAAATCAGACATACAGAACATTTGCTTGAATCTTAAGCCTGCATATGTGGAAAGGACTCTCCTTATACTAAAAGACATGGGCCAGGGAGAAGTTAAATCTATCCTTCCCCTACTTTATCTTACTTTGATTGATAGATTTAAGCAGTTTTTCCTCTGCTGAGTGTACCTCTAATATCAGAATGTGTTTGGGGAAATGTTTCAAAAAAGCTGCAAACCACAAAGCAAGGCAAAGCTGATATGGGAAGGTTGTTTCCTCACACTTCCTCTGCATGCTTCATGTGGACCCTCTCTCTCATTTTGAGGAAGCAGGATGCTCAGAGTTTGGAGAAGTTACTTCTCAGACTATAACTACCATACTCTCCCCTCAGCATGGTCAATGACAGTTGTAGCCCAAAGAAGTGATCCCTCCAACTTTGATACAAACTTAGATGCACAGAACTCACCCACAAATAAGTTTTTCTTATGGATTATCAACTCTATTTTGGAAGTCTTTGATCTGCAACCATATTCAATTTCTATGAAATTCAAATGTGGAATTTGAGATAAATTTCTCATAGAAACATCTATAAAGATTTTCTCAGTGCATATGTTTTATTTTAAGAACCCCAATATTTTGAGTTATTGGGATTTTTTTTTGTAAGATAGCTAATTCAACTGCATATTATTATCAACAGAGAGAGAGAGAGAAACCTCACCAAAAACCAGTCAAGAATTTAACCTACTAATGTGTAAAGCAGAATATATGATGCATATATAAGATTGGGCTACAGCTCTAAGTGTGGACTTTATCACATGGAGGCAAACTGCAGAAATCCTGTGCAGAAATGGGATTTAAAAGCCAGAAAAAACCCGCAAAAGCGGGTTGTTTTTCAGACACAATGGGGTTAATGTGACATTAACCTGAACGGAAACTAGACAAAACCGACTCCTTTTTACTTTCAGGATTTTCCGAACGTAAAAAGGAGCAGGTTTTGTCTTGTTTCCGTTCGAATTAATGTTGCGTTAATGCTCATTAATGCCAACATCGAGTGAAAATCAACCCACTTTTGTGGGCTTTGTCTGCTTTCATTTTGGGTTAAGCCCCAACATCATCTGAAAATCTACCTACTTTTGTGGATTTTTTTCAACTTTAAATTCAGTTTCTGCACAGGATCCGTCCCATGTGATAAAGTCCTAAGTGTGGGCAAACTGATGTTTATGGCCTTTACTAAACAGAGTCACAACAATTGCCACTACTGTTGTTATTTTCCAGAAAGATCATGAAAGACAAGTGCAGGAAAAACATGGAGTGTGATATATTTCCCATATTGCATTTATGGGCTTAAAATATGTAGAATCCCATGGGATAAAAGAGTGTCCAAACCTTCCCTATGATTAACAGATGGAGAATAAATAGAAACATGTATGTCTAAATTAAGAAAATGGACAAAAAAAGAATAAATTCATTTGAGATGTGGTGCTGGAGAAGAGTGCTAAGGATACCATGGACAGCAAAAAGAACAAATAGGTAGATCCTAGAACAGATCAAGCCTGAAATTTCCCTGGAGGCAAAGATGTCTAAACTGAGGCTGTCATACTTTGGTCACATCATGAGAAGACATGAATTATTAGTAAAGACAATAAAGCTAGGAAAGTGGAGGGGATTAGAAAGAGAGAAAGACCAGATGAATGGACTCAATTAAGGAGGTCATGGATATATACCTACAGAAACTGAGAAGAGTAGTGGAGGATAGGGAGTCTTGGCGATGTCTCATCCACAGGGTTGCCATGAGTCAAGATCAACTCGAGAGTGGTTAACCACAAAATGTTGCAAATATAGGAGAGTTGGTCTAGTTTATAGGACATGTGCATTTGCACTCACATGAATATAGATATATTGTGTGAGTGTGTGTGTAATTGATAAATATAACTAAATAACGCTGTACATATTGCTCCAGTGCTGGGTTTACTCACAAACTAAGTAAGCTACAGCCTGAGCTTCAAATTATGAGGTATCTTTTTTTAAAAAAAATTAAAACTTGGGGGCATTAGTGGATAATGCTTTTGGACTTCCTAAACTTGACATCACTTGGGATCTCAGCATTTCTGAATGTGGCTCTGCATTGTCTTTTACAGGGAAAACTGGCTATGGAACAGAGAAGGACAAGGTGGAAATATTGGGAAATAGCTACGGGGGAGGAAGAAGGAAATGAACACAATAGAAACATGTTTCCCTTCTGAGTCAGGGATTTGTATTCAAAACAATAAACATAGTGACTGACTGGTGGCTCAGGAAAAGGGAAACTTGGTAGACAGGAATACAACCATGTTTGTACACTCAAACCTAAAGTGCAAACCAGAATGGAGTTTGTTGTCAAAATCCATCCATTTCCAAAATGTGCATGCAGTCTGCAGAGAAGAGGGGAAATGGCCAGAAAGATGGATTTAAAAAAAAAAATTCATAAAAGAAGTGTACATTTAAAAAATAACCCAGAAGGAATGTTTTTGAAAAAATGCATAAAACTCTTTATTCATGTGACAGTTCAGTTCCTTAAGCATTTTATCTTTGAAAAAACCCTTGCAAATAATTATATTATATTATATTATATTATATGAAATTTTGTGTGATTGTAAGGTATATTGAGGAATTGAACAAAAAAGATTTATCATTGCAAAACTGAGGACCTGAGTGAAATATATAGAACTGTTGGTTCTTGGGCTGGTAAAAATCTCTAAACATGATCAGCTTGTGGCCAAAGTAACGAGAGCATTTCAGCCCCTATTTTAGGATAATTTCCCTGCCAGCACCACTTGAATCACAGACCACCCTTCTTTATAGAGATTATGGATACTGTGGATCCAAAAGCACTTTTTTTAAAAAAAAAATTAACATTGACAATTTACAAATCAACATCCTCCACTCCTCCCAGTAACAATTCATTATCATAATGGTAGAATTCAAAGATATAGCCATGTTAGTTTATAGAAACAGTATATAGAGAGATCTTACAGCACCTTTGATACTAACTAAAGAAAGAAGTTGGCAGCATGAGATTTCGTAGACAAGTGTACTTCCAAATGCATCTGAGGAAGTAGACTTAAGTCTATGAAAGCTCGTGCTAGCAATTTCTTTCTTTAATTCATTACCAATTAGCTCTTAGTACAATACAATTTGGTATATGTGTATGCAGAAACAATTTCTCATTGATTTTTTATTTTTTATTTTTATTTTTTTGTCTTAGGGGTGAAACAGATAAGCAAAATAAAGCAGTTTGTGCCCACTTTGAAGGCAGGGCATTTAGACAATGCACATCTTGAAAGCTGGCAGAAATCTGATTGAAGCCACAGTCCAGGGCTAAAAACTGGAGCAAACAAAACCTGGGATAGTCTGACTCAAGGCGGAAGATGCACATCTTTGACCCTGCATATATATGCCATGACACAAGTGTGAGGTTGCTGCAAAACAAAGAAATGGAAGTGCAACAATTCCAATGGATATAATTACAATATACACAAACCAGACAGTCCAATAGTGGGGCATGAAGTGAAGAGGGGTGAACGGGCATGTGGGGTTGCCTCCATGGTTATCCTTTCCCAATGTATCAGACACACACAGATGCACCGATGCCTTATACAGGCAGAACATCGCACATACAACTGTGTGGTCATCCAAATGGATGGCCATCCAATGGGATGGCATCTGGGTGAATGTGGGAGGTACTTGGGGGTCACAACTGATGTTTTTGTGTGACGGTGCACGTGCGTGGTGGGAAGGCAACAAAAAAAATTACCCAGCAGCACAGTTTGACACCATGCTGTGCAGTTGGGCCATGCACATTCAGGTCACCTTGGGAGTGGGCTGTGCAGACAGCGGGGTTTCGACCCACTTTGGGAAAAAGCAGGATCAAGCTGTTTTTTCCTGCCCATCTGCTCCGGGCCTTACTCTCAAGTCTGCCTTGAGTTTTGGTACACAGGTAATCACTATGGTAAGTTTATGTTTCCTGTATATATACAGTTTGCAGAGTCCTTGTAGAATACTTTAGAAGACTGTGGTTATATTATGACCTGTTTTTCACCAAGCTGAAGAAAGTGTCTGTTGTTAAAAACCAACTTGTTCCTGTGGACATTAACATTATTAATATGTGCCCAATTAGAAAAACAAAACAAAAGGAAGCATTGCCCAGTCATCCAAGCATGCTGCTGCTACCCCAGGATGTTCTCCCACAGTTGGTTCAAAGCCAGCTTGATTTTCCTTTAAGGTTGCCAACTGACCCAGAGCCTGACCCCTAAAATGGCCTGGCCTGCACTTGAACCATTAACAGAAGAGTCTGAGGAATCTGATGGTGGAGCTCTTCTCTATGTAGATGGTGCTAGCATACCAAGCTGACTTGAAAAGTGGCCAGCCATCTTATCGTTTTGTCAGAGGAACATTGTACAAGTTTGAACTGGCTTTCATAATAATGCTATTAATAAGCAGGAGTGAAGTGATGGGAGTGAGAATTGGGCAGCCTTCAGGGATCTGGATCTACTGAAATCTCTCTTCAGCTCCCTGCATCTCCACACACTCATACATTTGGCCCTCCATAACTGTGGATTCTTTACCCATGGATTCAAACATCCACAGCTTGAAAATATTCAAAAAATATATACATATCAAAAAGCAAACCTTGAGTTTGCCAGTTTATTTAAAGGTCACAATTTTACTATCCATTGCATTTAATGGGACTTGAACAGGGGTAGGCAACCCAAGGCCCGGGGGCCGGATGCGGCCCCCCGAGGCCTTTGGACCGGCCCCAAGCTAGTCCTGCCGCCGCCACCATGATGATATTTATTATTGTTGTTATTACTTGTTCTTGAGGGTTTTTTGGCAAAATCTCCACAGGGGTTTTGCCATGGCTTTTCTGGGGCTGAGAAAGTGTGCATGCATATTTTTTTAAAAAAAATTATTTTTATATTTATTTATTTATTTATTTATTTATTTATTTTTGGTGCTTCGGCCCCCCAATTGTCTGAGGGACAGCAACCCGGCCCCCGGCTCAAAAAGGTTGCCTACCCCTGGACTTGAGTATCTACAGATTTTGTTATCAACAGCAGGTCCTGGAACCAAACCCCAGTGGATACCAAGGGCCCACTATACATCAAAAATTAAAAACATAGGAAGGTCAGACATATCTAATCCAGCATCCTTTCATGTAGAGGCCAAATACAGAAGCCTATAAACATCCAACAGCATCTTACTCATGCTTCCCAGCAATTGGTACTGAGAGACTTCCTGCCTCTTACTCTAAACCTAGCATATATCCACCATAGCTACTAGCCCTGAGTTTTTCTAATCCCATTTTAATCCCAGCTGGCATCCATCACTACGTCTTTGGGTAGACAAGTTCACATTTAACACTTTGTAAACAGGTACTTTTTCTTATCTGTTCTTAATCTCCCATCATTCAGCTCCAGTCAGTAGCCATGAGCTCTTGGTCATAGTACAGGGGCAAACAACTTCAATAGGTTGAGGGGCGGCTCCATCCCCAGAACTCCAGAGAGCTTCTCCATCCTACTTCATTTTTACACACCCATGCCTTCTCCACTCACAAACATTTTTTGCCATTTTTGTGTGTTTGTGCCTTCAAGTTACCAGTCCACTTATGGTAACCCCCATGAATTAATTGCATAGGGTTTTCTTAGGGAAGGAATACTCAGAGGTGGTTCCTTCCTCTGAAATATAGCCAGAAGCACCTGGTAGTACTAACCAGGCCTCATTCTGCTTAGCTACCAAGATCAGGCTGAATCTGGTACCTTTAGGATATTTAGCATTTTTGTTGCTCCCTGCAAATGACCATTTGTTTTTGACTTATGGGGGCCTTTCCCCTCACCAAATGCCAGAATATAGAATTATGGAAGGAGGAGAAAAACATCACACTCTGCATTTTTTTTTAAATCATGTCTCATTTAGTTCTTCCTCTATACCCCACAGAGCAACCCCCAACTTTCTTCTAACTTTTCTTTTTCAAGGGGTTGCTCTAATCGCCTTGAACATTTGGGAGCCTCTAAGGTAGATCTCTAGTATGCTTCACTCCAGTGAGGGCTTGTCTTTTGTGTATGCTCTGCAGGAGGATTTACAGCACCCAGAGCAGCCTGAAGAACCACCAGCTGCTTCCCCAGAAGAAGATGTCCCAGTGGAAGCCACAGAAACCAGTCCAGAGGTAAAGCACAGTCACAGCCCAGCTAATCCCAGAATCCTTGGCTGGTCTGGGGTTTTTCTCGCCATCTATTGTTCTTTCCTTACTTTCTCTGTGCTGAGCTGGTTTCCATTTCTTTTCTGCATACAGGTGATTTCAGATCTTTTCTCTGCTGATTTTTATGCCAAAATGCTATAATTTTATTTTTCCTGCTGCCCATTTTCACTGCGTTTCTCTAGGAACAAATAATCGTATATAAGACAGTAAAAAATAGATTGAGGATTTTATTTCTCATAGTATACATATACCCTTTTCTCCCATTGTTGTCTCTGGTTAAGTTTTACAGGTTTTTGAAATGGCAAAAAAAAAATCCCTGCAAACTCTGTTTATTACAGGCAAAACTGGGGAGAATATTTGCAGTGCAATATTCATCTCTGAAGCAAAAACTAGCACCTTTTTCTTTCTGTGTGTCGTGTCACCAGGTTTTACTAAACTCAGACTTACTGGAATATATTTTGTGATTTATGAGTTGACTTTATATAGAATATTTTTTCTAGACAGAGACCTCATAATAAAGCATCATGTGTATTTGCATATATGAATACGTTAACAAGAGTCCTGTTGGTGGATTAAGTCTGTTTTGCTAGCAGTTGCACTCTTCCCAGGTCATGCAAAGGCAAAGAGGGAAGGCAGGCTTACTTGCCATTGTTTTCAAGAAGCATGGTGGCTGACTCTGAGCAGCCAGTTTCTCCAGTGCTTTGCTTCCAGGTGGGTCCTTGGAGCTAGGAAGTTCTGGGAAGACTGGCTAGGAAAATCATCTGCCCCATGGCACAGATGATTTTCCAAGCCACTCACCTTAGAACAACCTAGATTAAAAGTCATACCCAGAAGCCAGGCAGTGGAAATATAGGCTGCTTAGAAAGGGCAGCCTTCCTCTCCTAAGGACATCAATGACAAGTTTAGTGTAATCTGCACTGGAAAAATAATGCAGTTTGACACTGCTTTAATTGCCATGACTCAGTGCTATGGAATTCTGGAATCTGTAGTTTGCTGTGGCACTAGAACTCTCTGAAACAGAAGTATATATAGCTCACGACACTTCAAACCCCATAATTCCATATCACTGAGCTATGGCAGCTAAAACAGTGTCAAACTACCTTATTTCTGCAGTGCAGAATAGAGCTTTGTCTTACTTCAGCCTCCTTCACACTACGATTTAACCCAGTTTGCAAACTGGGTTAAAGGGGCCTTGTTCAGATTCACAGCAATTACACCCAGCACAGTTTGCAGAGGGGGGGGGCACAAAAGCCTCTTAAACCAATGCTTTTGAATTTGAGCCATTTACTACTACTTTTCAAAAGCACTGGGGTTTTTGAGGGAGCCACCAATGGGAACGCAAAGTCAATCCCATTCGGAGCATCTTGCCGCCGCCGCCACATCTGCTCTTCCTCCTCTTCCTTCCTCTTCCTCTCCCCCTGCCACTGGCACTGCTCTTCCTTCTCTTCCTTTTCCTTCTCCTTTCTCCCCTGCTGCCACTGCTACTCTTCCTCCTCTTCATCCCTCTTGCTGCCACCGCCGCTCTTCCTCTTCCTCTTCCTCCTACCTCCTCTCCCTCTCTTTCTCTTGCTCCCACTGCCGTGTCTGCCTTCCTCCTCTTCCTCTCTTCCTCCTCTTCCTCTAGCCCCTGCTGCCGCCTCCGCTGCCTCCCTCATCCTCTTCCTCCCATTACCCCCTTATTGCCGAGTGTGAATGGCAATAGGGGTTAAAATGCCACGGAGCATAGTGAGAACTACAGTTCTGATTGGCATTGCTGAGGAGACCCGGATCTCCTCAGTACAAAAAGGTAAGTGTGAATGAGGCTTTCCTTTGAAGCCACTGTGCCCAGGGATTTTTTTCATCCTACCACAGATGGACTGGGATAGTACACCAACAGAACTGTAGTCTTAAATCTCAATGATGAGCATTCTGATAATTGTTAATTTTATTATGTTTACCATTTGCTACTTTTTACCATTTTAAAGTCTTAAACTGTAGTCATTTCAGAGAATAAACACAGAGCTGGTGTGGCTGGACAGCATATTAAACCAGGAAACTAGGAAACTGGCCTGTCAGTTATGAGCAGCATCCTGGTACGTGCTGCCCAATCACTCCTGCTAATGGTTTATTTGTCTCTCAGAAAAGATGTAAAGATCCATTTTTAGGTTTCCTTTTCTGGTTTTCCAGGAGAGAAACAGAGAGTGGAAGCTGCCCACGTTTGGACATCACACTAAACAAATCATAGAGCTGTGGTTTGTTTAACAGTTCATAAAAAACAAGCCAGGAATCCTGGCTTGTTGTGTTGCTGAACCTCACAACTGTAAAGCATCTGTGCATAAACAAACAGTAAGCTCAGTAAGGGGGGATGCAGACTGGCGGCCCTGGGCTGCCCTCGGAAGCGGAGGATCGAGGCCGAGGCTGCCGGATACCTTGGCCCCGATCCTCTCTTTTGCCGCCTGCAAAAGGAGCGCTAAAATAGCGCTCCTTCAGCAAGCCGCAAAAGGGGCACTGCAAGAAGTGTAGTGTGCCTCTTTGGCGTCTCTTCCAGCTCAGCGTGTCTAGACGGTGAGCCGAAAGGACGTCATCAGAGCGCCTGTCATGTGGATGGGCCGTCGCTCCGATGACATCCTCAGAAAGGGGATGGGACGCCCAGTGTCCGGCTTCCCCTCCCCTTCCTGGGATTGAGGACGACATTTTTTGCTGTCTGCATCCCCCCTTAGTTGTATTTCAGATGCACCTCTTAATTTATTATGAATAAAGCAACTCTATTTTTAAAATACCAGAACAGGTGTCAAAAGAAAGACATTTCCTGGAAGAAACATTTACAATTTACATTTACAATTTAGTGCATTTTAGTTTAAAATAGTTTAAAACACAACATAAGTTAGCTAGATTCTCTCGATTCAAACATTTTCCAGATGAAGAGGAACTAGAGCTGACAGGTCATGATTACTTATCTTAATTTCTTTTTAATAACAAAGGTGAAAATCCTCAGGAAAAATAAACTTTCCTACCATGAGGGAAGCAAAGATTCCAGTGCAACTTTCAGAAGTAGGAGTATAGTTACAAGAGGGGGGGGGGGTGAAGGCATTGCCCCCCACATAAGAATTCTTGCCCATTAAAAATAAATAAAATTCCTTCAGTCCCCAAATTTGTAGTTTCAGAAACTTCAGTCGAGTGTTTAGAAATAAAGTTAGGCATTCAAATAAAAAGGGCAAGAAACAGTTCTAAGAGCTCTGTAGCTACATCTGTGTTCAACACCTTCTGGGACTGATATATATGTTACTTCTAGCACCCACATTTCTCCTGATAATATTTTAAGGAATTAGACTAGGATATTCTCAGAACCATTCCAAATTTTAATTCCTTTGAAAAACAAATGTGTGGCTGTTTTTCACCATTGCAGGAGATCCATGAGTTTTTTTTCCTCCCAACCCCACTTCATATTAGCACATAAGTTAGGGAGCGTGCCAGTAGAGAATCATTGCCATTTACTATTACGACACAGGTAAGATGGGCATGAAAATAACCACTTACAATACTAACCTGTTCTTTATCATCAATATGCATGATTCTTAGAGAGAAGTAGCAGTCACCACACTCATATATGCTTCTTATGGCCTGATTGTTTGCTTATTAAATTGAGACTCAGGGCAGTCAAAGGTCCCTTACAACCTTCTTAGTCTCTTTTGAAAATTTCAGCATGAATATGGAGAGCCTACTTATCCCTTGTTCTGAGGCTCCTGTTGTAGAGCTAACAGGAAACGTTAACCTGTTCTCTTGTCTTTCTTCTTCCCAGGGTGAAAATGAAGGAAATTAACCCTCCTCGGGTCTTCTAGTATGAAAAAAAATGGGAATCCAGGAGTAAATACAGAAATGTTAGCTGACACCAGAGCAGGGAAGTCACTCATACCTTAGGCTAACTTCATTCAGCACTACAGTCTTTCACTTGCCTCATCCTAACATAACATAAGTGTTTGGTAGACTCTTGATCATATGTTTTAGGGCAACTGTGTGCAGCACAACTTATGTCTCCCTTATGGTCTCCTTTGTGGCTTCCTTCTTTGCCCATCTTCAAGCCTTCAGAAGTATGTGCCCTGATGGCTGTGTGATACCATTAGCACAGTGTTGGTTGGAATGGCTGTTAATGTCTTTTTGCCCATTAGTGTCAGCACTTGAAATTGCTAGAAAAGGTGGACATATTTTTATTTCTAAAGAGACGAAATAAAACAACTTGTTTCAACTATGCCTTTGTTTTCCTCTTTCTTAGTTTATGATTGCTCATCTGACAACAGGCCTCACCCACTGTTTCCATGTTGTGTTTTTAAGACCCACATGATATGTGACTGGTCTGTATCTTTCAAACATAGGTGTGGGACCAAACACACCTGGGGTGTTTCTCAGAGCTTAGAAAAGATAATCTTTTTTTGGGGGGGGGAACTACAGGTCTTATAATCTGCTGATCTGCATGGTTACAACTCTAGCAATTGCAGTGTCCCCCCCTCTCCCCATAAAATAGTCTATTGCAGGCTCTAGAGTTTTTCTTCTAATGACATTCACTTCTGGTTTGGAAGTATATATGACTGGAAATAGAGCATACAAAACTTCCCTATCATACCCTCTAACATTTCACAGATGAAAACTGGGATACATGTGGCCAAGCAATGTCAAGATACTGTATTTTCCAGCATATAAGATGGCTTTTTAACCCCAGAAAATCTTCTCAAAAGTCGAGGGTCGTCTTATACGCCAAGAAGAGAGGAAGGCCAGGCAAGAGGACCTCCCTCAGCCTGGCCACCATTTTGTCTCCCTCCTCCTCTCCCTCAACGTACTCACTGCACCGGGTGAGACCCTTAGCAAGATCAGGAAGGAGGAGGAGAAGGCAGCAGTGGCTTGGCCTGGGGGAAGAGGAGGAGGAAGCAGGCCAAGGCGCAGTGTTTCTGGGAGGGCCTCCCTTCCTCCTTTGCTGCCCTGGGCTGGTCTGCCCTCCTCTACCCTGCGCATCCTGCCTCTCCACCACCCATCTTGCCTGTGGCTCACAGGGGGATGAGGGAAAGCCCTGTAAAAAACCACTGGGTGGGCTTTGGCAAGTCACACTCTCTCAGCCTCAGAGGAAGGGCTCAGCTTCCTTCCCTCCCTTCTTTTCCCCCTTCCTTCCTTCCTTCCCCTCAGGAAAAGACCCCCCCACAGGAGGAGGAGCAGGAAGAAGAAGAAGAAGAAGAAGAAGAAGAAGAAGAAGAAGAAGAAGAAGAAGAAGAAGAGAGGGTCAGGGAAGCCACCTTGCAGGGCGGGGATGCTCTCCTCCTCCTCTTCTTCTTCTCTTCTCCTGGGAAGTTCCCCCCCCCCTCTCTGGGACCCCAGCACTTGCTCCTCTTCCTGGCGGCAGATGGAGCATCTCTTGGGGGAGGGGGCTGGGCTGGGCTCCCTCCTTCCCTCCTGGAGCCTTTAGACGAGGAGGAGGAGAGAAGGAGGCCACCTCTGTCCTTTTTGCCCAAAGGAGGGAGGGCAGAGACCCCGCAGTCCCAGCGCCACCTCCTCCTCCTCCAGCCCAAAGGGATGGAGAGGAACCCCCCCCCCCCCCCCGGACAGGCTCTAGCCCTGAAGGAGGGCCCTTCTGGGACAGCAGGGAGGGAGGGGGCTCCAGGGCGAAAGGCTCCAAACCCCCTCCAGGCAACCCTGGAGGCCAGGAGGAGGAGGAGGAGGAGGAGGCCAGCTTAAACTGGTATCCCCTGTTGGTGATTTATGCACATGTCAATCCCCTGTTCAGCCATGGAAACTCGCTGGGTGAATATCTTCTCAGCCTCAGAAAACCCCATGATAGGTTCAATTTAGGATCAGCATAAGTCAGAACCGACTTGAAGGCACATGACAACAAGTGTAACTTATACACACTTAAGTCCCATTTAGGACAGGGTGCAGAGGGCTATATATTTGCCCTTCCACTCCATCTTCAGTCCTCCCATCAGTGGGTATTTGATCAAGCCCCAGAAGAGGCTTCTTCTGCTGTTGTTTATCAGTGGAGAAGGGAGAAGGCAATTTAGTCTGTGAAAATCCAGCTCCTCTAAGCTCCCAGGGGAAGGAAAAGGTGATTGCACTCCATTTGCAACCCAGTGGTTCCAGACCAACCCCAGCTCAAAATGCCATTATGCCAGTAGGTATATATGTTCTATCTATCTATCTATCTATCTATCTATCTATCTATGACTGGGTTGCAAATGGAGTGCAATATATATACCGTATTTTCCAGCGTATCAGAGGGGTAGTCTTATATGGCGAGTATATCTCAAACTCTATATTTTGACTGTAAACGTTGGGGGTCGTCTTATATGCCTAGTCGTCTTATATGCCAGGAAATACGGTATCAAAACTTATTAATAAGTAGGAACACACAAGCTAGGAGAGGCTGTACCAGTTTGTTTTTGCCTGAGTCTACAGGGAAGGGCAAGCTTCCACTCCCTCTCCTCTCCCTTTGCTGAATCAATTGAGTGCAAACTACTTTTTCACTTTGAATTCAGTTTGCATCAATTGAAGTAAGCTGAGAACAAAGGGGGAAGGTTGGAAGAGAGAGAAACTGGGACATTTTAAAAGTAGCTGGAAAAGTGGGACAACAGAGGATTAATCCCAACTGTCCTTGCTAAATCATTGCAGTTGGAGAATAAAACCATGTAAACCAGCTATCTACCTAGTCTATTCTGATTGGCCACAATATTTTGTGATTTCCAGCAAAAAAAATTCCATCTCTTAATTCTCTTTCAACCCAATTTGAACCAGATGCAGACTTGCAGAAGAGGGAGGGCATTTGCAGAAAAAAAGGAACTTTGAATGAGAGATAAAAGTTACACTTGTGACCTAGCTGAAGAGTGAAGTGTCCTTTTTTAATAGTCCTCAGGTGGGCAGTGAAGGGATTTCCAGTAGCCTCCATCAATACATAGAACCAGGAGAGGCCCCCTGGTGCCCTACAGATATGTTGACCCTCAGTCAATGGTTGAGGTAATGAATATTGTTGGATTGCCTACTCCTTACATAGAGTGTAAAACTGATACACTAATCCTTAATAGGTACAAATCTATCATTCTGATCTTCTCTTTTTATCCCTAAATAAACAAACTTTTTCATGTTAGACATTTCTGTTAAATGTGTTTGTTCCCTTTAAGGAAAGGGAGATGAAACCAGAAAAACCAGCATAGATCTTTTGATGGTACTCACTTTTGATCCACTTAAAGCTGATTTGATGTGACTTGTATAGCAGTCTTCAGGTTAAAACAAAGGATTAAAATGAAATCGACAATCCAGAACATGATGAGCAAAGTAGAATGAATCATACATTTCTTTCCCTTATATAACTTTAAAACAAACCTTCTGTTTTCTAAATACACTTTCAGCTAGTATTTCAATTAATTAAGAATTTATTACAATCATAAACCAGCATAAAAAAGAAAAAAAAAGATTTTGCCATGAACTATATACAACCAAGCAGCATCAAATACAAATAAAAACACAATATAATAAATACATAAAATTCACAAGTAAATCAGAACACTCTACCTAAAGCCAAGGTTTGTATATGATCCCACCAGCCCCACATGGCTCACATGGCTATCCGGATACTTCCAAGAAAGCTGTTTATTTACATTATCTACTGCTAATTTATCATCTCTCTGTGGGTTTGTCTATCTGTTAAAATCTAGTGACATTATCTGTCATCTATGCATCCTGGTCCAAAAGCAAAAACAGAATCCTGCCAGGAATATTCCCTGGAATAGGTATAATTAAACCAAGATAACTCCCTTGGTAAAAAGAACAATATAAAAGGACGTGGCTGAGAGTTTCTACCCCCTTATTTGCACAGGGACACATATGTCCATGATATGGGATCCATTTTCTCTCCAATAAAGCAAACGGTAGTACAGTCACCCCTCCATTTTTGCAGACTTAGAGTCTACATCTCTTGCCCATTTGCGGGTGGCAAACAGGGGGACAAAATGGGGAACATGCTGCCATTCAAGCCAATGGGGCTTAAATATTGGAGATTTTTCATTTTCACAGTGTGTGTGTGTGTGTGTGTGTGTGTCCGGAATGGATCCCACATGAAAACGGAGGGGTGACTGTACATTAAATCATGCTAATGTAAACATTTTCCTAACCTTAGGAATTCTTAAGTTTGTCAGATAATTGGGGCAGCCAAAAGTTTTCTTAGTAATTCCAAGAACATGATATTTGGTGAATAAACTCAAGAGATTTTGTAACTCTGCATCCCTTATTCATTGTTTGATGCAGTGGCATCACTAAGGATGGTGGGGGTTCAGCCCACACCAGGTGACACCACTGCTTCTCAAACATCTGCCTTTTGGATAGAAATTGACTGTGGCATTTGCCTGTTTACATTTAAAATGCTGTAAGAGATGGTGTGAGTGGGGTAAGGTTAATGGGAAGAGAAAGGAGAGGCCACAGATTTTTTTAAAATAAAAATTTTGAAATGTTGAAATTTTGAATTTAAAAAAATAATTAAAATTTAATTTAATTTAATTTAACTTAATTTAATTTTTAATTTATTTTTAATTTTTCTTTAAAAACATCACATCTTACCACTTTAACCACATGAAACTATGCATACATTTAGTTGTTTACATCACAACTATTGCCATTAGATTCAGTGATATGTGGGAATTATGATTTATGAGTAACATTGCTACAAAAACATTACTAAGGATTCTGTATGGTGTAATAAAAGGAGAAGGGCAATGCAAAGGGGAGGGGGTGACACCATGAGTTACCGCACTGGGTGACACCAATCCTAGTGATGCCACTGGGCTGAAGGCAGATTTAGCATTACTGTACCCAAGTGCCATTAATGCATCAGGTGTAAACCCATATGAGAAAAGTTTCTTACTTAGATTGAAAACCATCATCTATCCTTAAAGGAGCCAGGCCAATTGGGAGAAATATGATTTTTAGTCAGTAATTGATAATAAGAGTCCAGGCACAGGTCTTAGTGGAGATCAGGCTTGCCTCAAGATGCAAGGCTGCATTGGGAACACAGCATGAGACAGCAAATACACTTCTAAGGAATTTAGTCTGCAACATTTCAAAAACATTCAAATTATTGTATGCACACAACTGCAAACTGTACAACAACCAGGATGCAACCTTGGCTATAAATACTTGGGTAAAGAAAGCAAGATGCTGCCTCCTTTAGTATTAAAAAATACAAGCAGAGCTACCATACTCCTCTGGGCCTTTTCTACTGCTGTTTTATCTGCATTTTCCATAAACTGGACTAGTGAAAAACTGCTCCAAAGACGCTACCACATGAGCCTTTTAAACTGCCATTAAAGTTGAAAAATAGCCATGGATCATCAAAGCAGCACTAAAGCACTAATTGTAAGAAGCACTAAAGCACTAATTGTGGAGAGTTTATTGGGGAAAGGTGGAATATAAATGTAACAAGGAAATATGGGGATTGTGTGGCAACACAGAGGAAGATACCCTTCAAATTTTCTTGTCAAGGTTTGCAGATTTAGGCCTTTACAGACTGCCAGAAATAATGCAGCTCAAAGCCACTTCTGTCCTGGCTCAGTGCTAAGGAATCATGGGAACTGTAGTTTATTGTGGCACCAGAGCTCTCTGACAGAGAAGGCTCAATGTCCCAGAAAAAAAATACAATTCTCATGATTCCTTTGCACTGAGCCAGGACAGTTAAAGTGGCTTCAAGCTGCATTATTTCTGGCAGTCTGTAACGGCCCTTAGGTGCCCTAGCACCTTTCCCAAACAGAATGACATCCACTGAACTCATTGTAGAGTGTGGAACACTATTTCAGTGAAAATCCAAGATTTTTGTCTGCAAAACCTACATCACTGTTTCATCATTTTGTGTCCCAAAAGTTATATTTGTGGTTAGAAGCCACAACACCTGAAGTCAAAACCGATGTGTATCCCTAATCCAGTCCCTAATTTATTTTAAGATTTGGAGCTTCCATGGCCCAGGTCAGCTTAAGAACAGAGGTGGGCAAATGTGCTCCTCCAAGGTTCAGAAAGGATTTGGGGGAAAGAAAATAAAATCTAGGGGGAAGCGGTTCCATTTTTGCCACATTTTCAAGCCCCCTAGGCTATAAAAGCCAAGAGAGGCATACACACACACACATATATGAAGTTTAGTTAAAAAATTCTCTTGGATATTAAATAAAAAATAGTCCAGAAGGCCTAAACATGATAAAAATTCCTTGATCTCCCCTAGAGGGTGTTTGAGGGCATTTAGTGGCAGTAGGGTTGCAATGGAGGTGTTATGGAGGGGGGCACTGGCCTTCAAGTTCTAGTCTCTCTCAGTTCCGCATTCTAGTTGACTTAGGACATTATCACACGTGGGCCAGAAAGCGATAATAAAGTGGAAATGAGGCATTCCGAAAATAAACCGAAAATAAACCTTGATTCCGCAGATGGCTTTCACACATAATTACCTTAATTGCAAAATTAAAGTAAGCGCATTTAATGTTCACACACAAGTGAGAAAAGCCCGTAAATGTACTAGAAATGATCTTCTTGCACATGCACAGATAGAGGAATACTCACTGGAACAATGGGAAAAGCAGGGAAATGCTCCCAAATGCCCATTTGCTTTTCACATTACGGTAAATGCAAAATTACCTTAATTTCGCATTTGCATTTCCTCCAAACAACTGAATTTCAAAAGATCTCGGATAACACCATTTTCTGTCCAGTTTCTGTGTGACGTCGTGTGAAAACGCGAGGCACAAATCCAGTTTTTGTTTGTTATTTGTGTGGATTAACCAGCAGATTTGCCCCATGTGATAACGTCCATA
>JAIPUX010001880.1:6561681-6590034 GCA_020142125.1 Phrynosoma platyrhinos | reverse complement strand
TGAGATAACAAAGGGGTTTTCAGGTATAGCTCAGCTCAGTTGAATACCAGGAACAGAGTGAGACCTCAATTGCTTTCTTACTCCAAATTAAGTATGCAGGACTCACTTCATTGTGATCTGGCAGGGGAACCTTGCATTTCCCCCCTGCAATCAATCCTCCCCTTTAAATTCACTTCTCCTAGAACTAAAGAGGGTGAACTTCCATTGACATGAGTGGAAAGCTTTTTCTTGTTTAGTCCACACATGGAGAGCAATCAAACTGGGCCTGGACATGCACATTTACTCTGGATTAAGACAGAAAATTAGGTCCACCTGCCCACTATGTATTTCAAGCAACATGTAGTTCAGCCAAGAAGTACCTGACAACCCGAGTCCCATGTATTCAGTCAGCAAAACCAGATGGCTCACCTGGCACACCATCATTGACCATTAATGGGTAGTGTGATCAGCATAGTTACACTTGTTTTAAGCCTATCTGAGTCAGTTTGTACAGGTCTGGTCTACTGTTTTCTTTATACCCACATTGCTGTACTGTACTTCTGACTTTCTGTCCCCATGTCTTCAGACTAACAAACCTTGTTTGTTTTTTCCTGATTTCAGCAACCAGCCTGGGAAAGGCCACCCAGCAAGGTGTGAACCAAGTTGCGGAGGCAGGTCAGAAAGGTATGAGAGAAACAAGATGGGATTCACAGTAGGCATGCTAAGTGAATAAATAAGTCATGCTGTTTACGTTCAATTAAAGAGAAATCAAACAATCTCAGATTGTCTCCCTGGCATTGCCTCCTCCAGATGTATTGGTCTACAAGAAGTAACCTTCTTTTGCAGGTTGTAGTCCAACATATCAGGTGGGTGCTGGGTTGGGGAAGCAAATCTAACAAAACAGTCTCTGCCTGTTTGATTTGTAATGCTTGCCCATTGCTTGGTGCGTAAGAGACACTTAAACAAATTGTGCCTTGTGAGTAGAGCACATGAAAAATCTCAGACAGAGATCAAGACTGGCTAACGGCTGTGCCAGAAACCCCAGAGACACAGCTCCAATCAGACTGCTGGTCTAGATAGACCAATGAACTGGCTTCGTATATATTCTTGAATTGGTACAAATCAGAAAATGAACAGCATTCAAAAACCAAACAACCAAAATGCTATAAAAGCATACAACAGCAAAACATGGGAAATAAATTATAGAATTACAAAATCATGATACACAGTCCCCAGGCCACAAAAACACAGACAGAACACAAAATTACATACACAGATATGAAAAAGGAAAATATCCAAACAATAACAAATTATGTTCAATGTGTGGGATGCAACATACTGCAATGCTAAACTAACAAAAACAACAGAACTGTACTCAAAATTGACACAACCTGATGTTGATGATGAGTAAACAGAACTTTTAAATAATTTTTCTGTGTTCTGTCAGTGTTTTTGTGTGTGTGTTTATTAGGATTTCCAGGCTTTGAGCTTGAGCTATGACTCAACTCAATAGCAACCGATATAAGTAAACACTTTTCCCACCACAACTGAGCAACAAGAAATAGCTTTCTAGGATTCTTATGTTTTGCAGAATCTTCCTATGTTCCAAGTTCCTTTATTCTTTTTCAGAACAATGTTGCTTAGGAAGACAAATTGTGTGGTCACAATTACACTCAAAATAAATGTAGCTGGCACTCTTGGTAGGAACAGAAGAGAGGGCCTTCTTGGCAGCTTCTCACTGGCTTTGGAACTCCATCCTAGGGAGGCTAAGATGGCTCCCTCCTTGTTGTTCTTAGATTGTTGTTGTGTGCCTTCAAGTCATTTATGACTTATGGCAGGGGTAGGCAACCTTTCCCCTTTAAGGGCCGAGGGACTTCAGCTCCCAGAAGCCTCAGTCATGTTGGCCAATAGCTCCTGGGATTCTGGGAGCTGAAGTCCCTCGGTCCTTAAAGGGGAAAGGTTGCCTACCCCTGACTTATGGAAACCCTAAGGCAGGGGTAGGCAAACTGTCCCCTTTAAGGACTGAGGGACTTCAGCTCTCAAAATCCCAGACTATTGACCAACATCCCAGACTACTGGCCAACATGGCTGAGGCTTCTGGGAGCTGAAGTCCCTCAGCCCTTAAAGGGGACAGTTTGCCTACCCCTTCCCTAAGGCAAGCCTATCATGGGGCTTTTTTGGCAAGAGTTGTTCAGAAGAGGTTTGCCATTGCCTTCCCCTGAGGCTGAGATAGTGTTGACTTGTCCAAGGTCACCCAATGGGTTTCATGACCAAACTGGGAATCAAGCCCTGGTCTCCAGAGTTCCAATCCAACTCTTAAACCACTAGGCCAAGCTGGCTCCATATGTCTTGCTTATGTCCTTCCAAAGGCAAGTGGAGACTATTCTGTTCCAACATGTTTTAAGGCAATGATTGCAAGGGATTTTAATAGTGTACAGGTTTACTGATTTTCATTTTTGATCTTTTTAATGGATTTATTTTAAATGGTTTTAACTTTATAGATAGCTTAATTGCATTTTAATAATAATTTTTGGTATGTTTCCTGTGTGTTTCTGTATGCTGTTTTCTCTTGATTTTTGTAAGCTGCCTTGAATTAGAGTTAATTGATGATGATGATGATGATTCTGAGAGATGAGGTAAGACCCAGGGAAATCCCAGATGTACTCACTGCTGCCATAAAAGAACAGTGCAATCCCTGACCATCTACACAGCAGAATTAATGCTGTTTGACAGCATTTTAATTGCCATGGCTCAATGCTATGGAATTCTGGAATTTGTTGTTTCTGAGATATTTAGCTTCTCTGTAAGAGAGCCCCTGTGCCACAACAAACTACAAATCCTAGGATTCCATAGGATGGAGCTGTGACAGTGAAAGCAGTATCAAACTGCATTAACTCTGCAGTATGGCAGCAGCCTGAGTAGAAAAGAGGAATGGCAGGATACCAGGAGCCAATATTAAATGGACTAGCCTGTAAAAACTGCAAGCTGTAGCTTTTGTGGGATCTGATAGCGAACACATGCAGTAGATGTATGTAGCAGTAAATGATGCTCCAGATGGAAATACCATCCAAGTAACACAAGTTTGAGAGACACTGCTTTATAATAATCTTCCTTGCCATTTACAGTTGTGGACCAGACCTGCAAGATGGTCCAAGATGGTGTTGATAAAGCAACTGGACAAGCGGCAAATGCAGTATCTGGCCTTGAGAAAAAAATTGGACCGAAAAAATGAGGATGACAAGCACAATATCTAGAGCAGAGGAAGATAGCTGAACAAACTCAGGCCCATGTTTTCCTCTTCAGTTTCTGTCATAATCATTATATTTGCAGAATACTTGAAATATATTCTTCTTCTGTCTTCATTTTGTCAATGTGCATTCTGGAAAAAAAAAAGAAAGAAAAAGGACTGCAAGCAACCTTCAGAAGAAAAAGCTCCTCAAGATTTGGACAACCTACCAAACATGTGAGGGACCTTTAGTACTTGCAAATATGGGGGAGCTTTCTGAATGATCATCTCATTTGTGTAATAATAATGGCTGCAAAAACATGTCCGTCACCCTTCATTAAGATTATTTAATCCTCCTTCCCACCTTCTTCTTCATCTTTTTATGTACAGATGAGACATCACACTAAAGCAGAGGTGGGAATCATGTGGCCTTCCAGACAGATATGGTTGGATGACAACTCCCAGCATGTCCTCATTATTTCATGTACTGTCTAGGGCTACTGGGACTTGCAGTCCAACAATATCTGGAGAGTGACATGATGACACTAAAGGTGTCAGCCAATGGAGGAACTACAGCCATTTCCCAAAATTCTCCTATACTAATGCACCAGTCTTTGAGATCGGAATAATTATACTGATGTTGCCAGCCTGCTCTCTTTGCGTGCAATTTCTGCATGCTGTTAAATCCCAATGGCTTTGGAGGTTTGTATTTTGTTTGTGAGCAGATGGTTTTCTCTTGTTGACTGTCTGAAAATTAATGTTCAATCTGCAGGGATTTAATGCTGCTGTAGTTGGAACGATTCCCAACTGTGACTATTCCAAAACGGCAGAAGTTGTTCGGAGCATGCAACATGCCAGGGTCACTCTGTATTCTTATCTGTCCCCTATCAAAATAGTTTCAGCCAACAAAGAAACCACAGCAATAGCCCAGATACATAATTGTTAATGTAGAAATACTATGTGCTGTGATAGCTTGCATGTCTTTCTGTTTCTCATTTGAATATAATTAAATAAAAGATACATGGAAATTGGAATTGTACAAGTGGTTGCAAATGCTGTTATTAATGACATTCTTTCCTATTCCATCAGACATTTGTTTAGGAATTGACTGTGAGAAGCTTTTAATGAGGTGTTGTTTTGTTGACTTTTTATATCCTGCTCTTTAATGAATTTTAGATGGTTTTGGATATATATATATATATATATTTAAAAAAAATACCCCCTCCATAAATATATTTTGCTGGGTGCCTTCAATTTGTTTCTGAATTATTGTGACCCTTAGGAGACCTTATTACACACACACACACACACACACACACACACACACACACATATATATATATATATATATATATATATATATATATATATATATATATATATATATATTTGTGCAGAGTGGGTTTTCCTTTCATCTCTCTGGAGTTGAGAGACTGTGGCTTGCCCAGGGTCACCCAGTGGGTTTCCATGACTGAACAGGGATTCAAACACTGATCTCTGTGAGTCCTAGTCCAACATTTACTACACTATGCTGACTCTAGTATTATTATTATTTATTTATTTATACCCCGTTCTTCAGCCAAAGGCTATCAGAGCGGCTTACAAATGGATTAATTAGACATTTCCCTGCCCTCAGGCTTACAATCTAAAAAGACAAGACACAAAAGGAGAAAGGAATGGTGGTGGGGAAGGGGAATAAATCCAGCAGATCTTCTGTCTCAGTAAATATATTCTTAAAGCCAATAAAGATTAGAAACATACAAAGTGCCAGAGAGAAAAGAGAGAGAGATCTTATATGTGAGTGTGTGCATGTGTATCTGGCATTTTTTGTATGGTTTTAATCTGTATTTAGTAATCTGTAAACCACCTTGAGTCCCATTGTTGGGGAAATCTCACTGCCGCCACCAGGATCTCACTGCTTGCCACAAGTCTGGCAAGACTTGTTAAGTGTGAAATTATCCATCATGAATGAAACTGCCAGAGCCACTCTATTCCCCCTTTGTACTACTTTTTCTGTAGAGCAGGCGAGGGGAACCTCATGTCCTGGGACCAAACCCATCCTTCCTACCCTGGTCCTCTAGAGTTCTGCTCACAGCCAGGCTGCTTTCCTCAGGACACCTTCACTTCTGTTTTCCTAGTTTCAGTACGCCCCCCCCCCCCCCCCCCCCCCGCTCCCATTCTAAAAAAAGTTAAAGTGGCCGTCTTAAGACTTCATGGCAAGCAGCATGAGCTTTAAACTAAAATATGCTGGTATTTCTGGTGCCACCCTTTTGCATTTTGCCTCACCCACTCCTAGAACAGAGCCACTGAGAACCTCTCTGAAACTGAATTGGAGGGAATGCCAAGCACAAAAGGCAGCAAAGGCAGTGGTATCCACAGAAGCCGAAGATCATTTGGGGCAGCTCATGAAGAGCCACAGTTCTGAATTTATTACACGTTTATCCCATTACTCATTGCCTTGGAACAGCATTCAAAATGAAACTGGTGTAAAATCAAAATTCTAATCAAAACAACTAATAAAGCAGCAAATAAAACTTTTTTAAAAAGACCAAACTAGCAATAATCTCCTGCAGTTTCTCTTTCCAGCCACAGAGTGGAGTGCAATAATATTTGATTCTCACTAAAATCTTAGTTACATTTTTTTATTCTCCAAAACAGGAGAAGCAGCTGCAATTCTATGCAGGCTTAGGAGAGCCGGACAAAAAGGGATAATTCTGTTATTACACCACATACCCGAAAAGGAGGCTGCTGGCCAGTGCCATGGTCACAGTTGCTGCTCTTGTATTGGTACCAAAGCAGCTACAAAGTAGCCCTCACAGTCCCAGAACATGGTGTCCACACACAAACTACAAAACAGAGGAAATGCATCACCAGAAAAGAGGATGAAAGAGGCCAGGTATTACATATATTTCCACCTCTTAATTAAGATGCACATGGAGAAGGAACTGCTATAATTTAAAGAGAAATGCAAGACATCTCCCCATAATGAGGAAAAGACTTTGTGATCAGGCGACCTGTTTAACCTTTCAGTCTGTTATCCAGGTGGTGATTGTGGATGGGCAACTTGCAAAATGTCAACTCTATTTATAAACCAGATCTGGGCCAGACAGTCCTTCAAATATACTATCAGCCTTCCCTCTGATTCTCACCCCAATGCCGCCAAGCTGTGGCTGTGCTGCAAAGGCATTTTGCAAGGAGCTACGTGGTACCACTTTCCACAACATCCTCTAAAGTACTAGCCGCTAGTGTAATACTGAGTCTCACCAGCATTTCTCATCTAGAGGATTCCAGCCTCTGTGTCCTAAGCTACCAGCCCTACACCATTTTGTAAAACAAGACATACAGGTTCTTGTTCAACATATTTCTAGACCATTACTGAAGTTCACCTTTTCCTATATTTGATACATGTGCATATGAATGTGTGCAGTGTCTGTATGTACATCGCAAAGAGGTGACTAGCTTGAGCATATGGAGCATGGAGATGTCCTCTATTCCCCACCATTAAAAAAAATCCAAAACTTTTAAAAGGTGTTTATGTATGTTTTCTAGAGGAGAATACTGCTTGGGCAGAATATTCCTTGTTCTTTTCTACCACGGTACCTCATTGGCTCCATCTAAACTAAAGGCTTGGATATGCCTGATAGACACATGTGTGTGCATGTGCCTTTAAGTTCCCTGTTGACTTATGGTGATCCCATGAATTTCATAGGGGTTTTGTTTTGTTTTTTAAGCAAAGAATACTCAGAATACTCTGAACACACAGTTCCTTCCTCTGAAATATAGCCTATAGCCCCTGGTATTTCTTGGCAGTCTCCCATCCAAGTACTACCCACAGCTGACCTGGTAGTTTCCAAGGATTTGGTGCATTTAGTGTATCTAGACCCTACACTTAGATGCAAGGAAATGTCTTAATATAAAAATTTTCAAGCATATGAATATTTCTATAAATATTTTCAAGTTAAATATTTAAAATTTAACTTCATTTTCTTCCCATGGTAAGGAGCTTATAGACTGAGTCTGGTCTCCCTGAAACATCAAGACTCAACACCTCCTCCCTGCCATCTCAGCAATTGTGCCCTGATTGTGTTTTCAGCCTAAAGTAATTGTCAACAACTAGGGACCTTTTACACTACACCAGGGGTAGGCAACCTAAGGCCTGGGGGCCAGATGCGGCCCCCCAAGGCTTTTGGACTGGCCCCAGGCCGGTCCTGCCACCACCGCCGCCCACCATCATAATATTCATTATTGTTGTTATTACTCGTTCTTGGGGTTTTCGTGGCAAAATCTCCACAGGGGTTTTGCCATCATGGCTTTTCTGGGGCTGAGAGAGTGTGCATGCATATTTTTAATTTTTTTAAATTTTTTAAAAATTATTTTTATTTATTTATTTATTTATTTTTGGTGCTTTGCCCCCCCCAATTGTCTGAGGGACAGCAACCCGGCCCCTGGCTCAAAAAGGTTGCCTACCCCTGCACTACACAGTTATAGCACTATGATTCCACTTTAACTGCTATGCATCCATGGCACCAGAGGAGCTCTCCGGCCAAGAATTTTAAAATCTCCTCTCCTAAAGAGCAAAGCTAAGATTCCAAAGGATGTTGCCATGTCAGTTAAAGTGGGATCATAATACTATTATTGAGTGAAAGAGTCCTTGGATTCCAGATTAAACTGGCAACTCCAGTCACCTAAGAGCAAAGAAGAGCATGGAGGAGCGAGACCCAGGGTTGGCCTACATCATTTTGAATTGAATTGAAAGATGCTCTCTCCACCCCCATCCCCAATCTATGTACAAAAAACAACAGGACTACTGGTTGGATCTTAATGGAGCAGCTTCTTCCATTGAAACCAAGGACAACAGACTGCTTAAGGCCAGGAGTGCAAGGCAGACTGCAAAACTCTATCCCCTGGTATCAAATTCAGGCAGCTAATGGGAGCATTGGTCACAATAGCTTTACTTTAAATATTACCCCAGCTAACTATTCTCCAGCCTTTTAAGAGAAGCTGTTGAATAAAGTTCCCCTCACCGTATCTGACAAATATAGTAAAAAAGGGATATCCATTTGTTTTCTTCATTCTTTGGGATTTTCCATTCATTTTCTACATACATGAAGTGTAAGTATTTAAAAACACAGTTTGGATTGCTTGTTTGATTTTGGTTTTTGTCATACCACAGATTTGATACTCATTTGCTTGTCTGATGCTCATTTTGTTTTGTTCTTTCAGGGTAGTTTTATTTTATTTTATTTTCATTTTATTCAGGGCTCCTTCTGTCCAGTAGGAATGGAAACACTTGCTCTGCACTATGTCCTTGCCTCATAACTTTGCACATCTGCTTTTAGCCTGCAGGTCCTGTCCAGCAAGATAGTCTAAAAGCAAAAGAGGGTTTTGAGTGAAAGAGGTGCATGACAACCTGAAGACACAGGGTGAAGACTACCAGAATCCTTTGTTGCTAACATATAGTATGTCCATATTCCAGAGAGAAGAGAATGGTACCAATGGAAGCTTTCTTTCTGAAGCTGATAGCTTGGGATAGAAGAGAAATTAATTTGGTTTCCCTTTTAATAACAGCTAACTTATTTCATGCTTGCAGATAATACAAACCAAAGTTCAATTATTCTTTAAGATTTACCCTTTTACAAAATTTTACAATGCACTTCTTTTGTCAAAAAAATGTGTGCACAGTGTGTTCCAAATTAGTATACTGTATTAGGGGGAAGTGCACACAAAAATGCTTATATTAATAATAAAAAAAAAAAAGTTAAAATGAGGAAAATCCTTTGGGGAAAAAAAAATCACTTGCAAGAATGTGCATATTATGCAAAATTATATACAAACATGCATTCATTAGATGAAACATACCCAAACCTGCATTTATTTTTCAAGTGAAGATACAAATAACATTATCAAAATTTTGGATAAACCAAATTTAAGATTAGAAATATAAAAGAATGAAACCGAAATGAACATATTTGTCTCATTCCTACTGAGTGCAGCTTCAGAGATGGAGATGACTGTTTTATTATTATTATGATCACAATGTATGGGGTTAATTTTCTTCCCCATTTATCAAAATCCTGCTCCTACTCCCCATTAGCTATATATATTTTTACATTAATTATTAAATTGAATTTTAATTTAATTTTATTTTTAAAAGAGGACAGCAGTTCCTTACAAGCAATTATTGCAACATGTTGCTTGTCTCTGAACAATGGGTCCAGATGCTGGCATATTAAAACTACAAACTATTGAAGCAGGCTTCTTGGAGTGGACTAACATTGTAGGACCCCATGTCCCACTTCCTCTTGACAGCCCCCTAACTAATTTCCTCCCAGTAGATTTTTCTCAGACTCAATCTGGGTCAGTCCTTGTCTGCTTTTGTGCAGAAGAAACATTGGCAGGAGACCCTCCTTTCATTACTGTGGCAAGCACACTAAGTTCAAAGAAACTAGGCTTGGCAACTTTCTTTTTAACTATTAAAGGCCCTACTGCACACCAGATCTGGCAAGAATATCTTATCTCCCAGCATCAACAGTGACTTATTACTCTTCTTCTTAACTGTTAAATGTTTCAAACCTGTTATGGCTACTATATTCCTTTCCACAATATGAATATATTGATGCATTGACTTTAAACATCTCATGCATGAATTGCATGACAGAGGCCTACTATAAATCTATCTTTCTTTCCTTCTCTCTCTCTCTCTCTCTCTCTCTGAATGTGTATTCCTTAAATGTATTTTTGCTGTGCCTTGCTGCAAACTGGGCTGGCATTAACCATGCCGAATAGGTATGAAAGGACCTGTTCTACACCAGGGGTAGACAACCTTTCCCCTTTAAGGGCCGAGGGACTTCAGCTCCCAGAATCCCAGGAGCTATTGGCCAACATGGGACTATTGGCCAACATGGCTGAGGCTTCTGGGAGCTGAAGTCCCTTGGCCCTTAAAGGGGAAAGGTTGCCTACCCCTGGTCTAGACAGTTGTGTACTTTCAGCTCACAGCACTGTCATCATTACCTAACACTGAGGCCTCCAATTTCAGGATGCAAACTCTGTAAATGTAGGGCTAGATAGCAATTCATTGGTGTACGGTGGTGGGGGACTACATTAATTCCAGATGTTTTCAGAGCAACTAAATGCTGCGGTCTAAGGCTTCCCAATATTTAAGACATTTCACTGAAAGCAAACGGGAGCTTAAGCTATGTCCACTTCTTCTTCCAAATCCACCAGCAGTCCTACACAGAGTTCCCCTGTAGTAAGCTTGGTTGAACTCAAGTCTGAGCAGTAATTACTTCTGAGTAGGTATGTCTAGGAATTACTATTCAGACTTGAGTTCAACCAAGTTTGCTACCAGGTAACTCTAAAGGACTCTGGTAGATTTGGAAGAGTAGCTTCAGAGCTTTAGAGTAGGTATGTCTAGAGAACCAGTGTGATTGAGTGGTTTGGTTTGATTGTTGGACTAGGACACTGGGAGATCAGGATTTGAATCCCTACTCAGCCATGGAGACCCACTGGATGATTTTCGGCACATGACACTCTCTCAGCATCAGAGGAAAGCAAAGGCAAACCCCCTTGGAACAATTTCTGCCATAAAAACCCCATGGTAAGTTTACCTTAGGATTGCCATGTCAGAAATGATGAAGGCACACAAAACACAACAACAAAGGTACAGTATATCTAGGCTTGAACAGTAAATGTATGTTTAATGTTGCAGACCCTCCAACATTCCAAGGATGGAAACTGAAGCACAAGTGGCCAAGCAACCTCAAAATGTTGTTAAGATTGTGAAGGGAAGAACACACAAGCTAGGAGAAGCTGCAGTAGTTAGGTTTTGCTTGAGTCTACAGGTTTTCAACTTGTTTAACCTGTTTTAGAAGCTTATTGCACAGTTAATTAAATTGCCTTACCTGATCCTGCTTAAATTTTAAATCAGGCTGCAATGATTTAGCCACCGAAATTGCTGCCCAGGTCCATCCCGGGTCCATCCCCGCTCTCAGGGCTACTCAGCGTGGCTTTTTTCGAGGCTGGGAGTTTTCTGGCTTGAGAAAATGGCCCATGGAGTGGGGATGGACCCGGGATGGACCCGGGATAGACCTGGGTGGTGAGTTTGGCTGCAAAACCCTGATAGGGTTCAGATGCCACCTGATTTAAAATTTAAACCTGATCAGGTAAGGTGATTTAATTAACTGTGCAATAAGCTCTCTAATGATATTTGTAAGCCACCCTGAGATCAACTGATATAGAATGGGTATAAATATTTCAATAAAAACCATAACGACCATTCCTCCTCCTCCTCTTCCCTCTGTTTTGATTGTAAACTATTTTTGAACTTTGAACTCAATCTGCAGCAATGGAAGTAACCTGAAGACAAGGGGGGAAGTGGGAAAAAGAAGAGAGAAGCTGGAACATTTTTAAAGCAGTTGTAGAAGTGGGACAACAGAGAATTAATTGGAAGCATCCCTACCAAATCAGAACAATTGGAGGGTATGCTGTTGCCCACCTTTTAAAATGTATTTATGAACTGTACATTTTGCCTCAGGACATTGTACTGATAACTAGTAGGATTCTATCTTAGAAAGCAAGAAACTGGAACGAGTGAGAAGTCATCTTGCTCATCAAGCTGTTAAGACTCTGAAAAGCACACTCTGTTGTGGAAAAGATGTGGCATGCTGTCTATCTGGTTAGTACACATACCTCACATAACTGTAAAGTGTACTTTTGACATCTGCCCACATGAAAAGCAATCACTGTGGAAGAATGAAGGTGGTACACTCAGAGAGCTAAATGCTGCTTTTTATGGTACTTTTGTATAAATTTTTAACGTGTTTGAGATTTCTAGCCTTTATCTAATCCAAAAGATTCCACAGAAGAAAAAAGTGATTAAACAAACAAGCAAGAAAAGGCATGTGATGAAAGATGTTTATAGAACTCACCTAATATCAAAAAAGAAGCCTGGTTAATTTTCATTTACGTATTTTGGTGATACATGCCTGATTATTCTCCTTGTTCTTTTCTGTGCTTGCTCACATTCTTCACTTTTCTTTTTCTTTCTCTACTTACCCAACCCAACCCCACCCCATCCCACCAACCAAAAGGGATTATTTCCATCGAAAGAAAGGATGGAAAATGGCAGTGGTACAGATCTGAGATGTGCAATGCACCACTGAAGACCAATAGATTAAAATATAAATCTTCCATGCCGGAACCATTTGCTTGGCTTAAGCCCAGTCACTGAGCACCAATCTGCTCAAAAAATGAGAACTGATGGAAGAGGAAGGAAGAGATTCACAATGATGAAGCACTTTCTATCTCATTCTGTACATGGGAACTGCTAGAACTATTGTGTAAGGAAAGCAGGATCAGGAAAAGGGTGCCACATCCTAGTACCTGCTTGTTTCTGTTAGCTGGTGTTTCCTATTGGCCACAGCCCAATGGAGGGTTTAGTGCATAGATTTCAATGAGCTATCTCATCCTAAGTAGTAGCCTTTGCATCTTAGTGCTACTACAGCTTGGGATTTAGTCATGTCATTTTTGGACTATGGAAAAATTGGTGTCAAATGTCTCCATTCCCTTTTCAATATATTATTTACAACCATTTTTTAGATAAGCACACCACAATCTTCCTCAGCCTAGTGCCTCCTGCATCAGACACTTTGGACCATGGGGGCTGGAGAGGAGGGAAATTTTAACCCAGCACAACTGGATAATGTCAGAAAAGCCTTGCATGTGGTACAGCAAATGGAAGAACAAGAATTAGATTTCAGATCTGGAGCCCCATATAAACACAGTCATGCACTTGGCAGAAATACCCCCAAAACAAGGTAAATGGCATATTATACACAGTTTGCTTCTCTATAGAAGAAGAAAGAAGCAAAGTATCTAACTGGGCTGTATTTAATTTCCAGGAAGTTATAAAGATTATGGACCTTATCCCACGCTGCTCTCAAAAGTGGCAAGAAAGCGATATGAGCATCATTGCAGTACTATAGCGCTTGTATAAATATGGTGCTAGCGCTATAATAGCGCTATGGATAAGCTAGCGCTATTGCAATGCCCGCTGAAACCGACATTCAAAAGAACCCGAATGATGCTGCATTCCGAGCGGTTTCTTGTTGGATTCTGAGCGACGTCGTGTAATCACCCGGAAAACTATAGCGCTATAGCGCCTGATTCTTAGCCGATTCTGAGCGACGTCGTGTGATCACCCGGAAAACTATAGCGCTATAGCACCTGATTCTTAGTGGATTCTTGCTGCTTTTGGCCCTGTGGGATAAGGTCCTAAGAGTCAAGCAAACTCAGGCTTATAAGGCTTATTGGAAGAGAAGGGAGGGAAAGAGAGGTTCAGGAGAGGAAGTACAGAGGTCAAGATCTTTTGCAAGGAAGGCATTCAGAAGATAGTTCTTGCACTAGTTCTCAGCAAGGTGTTCAGGAAGGCTGATGTGAACACTAACACACACACAACTAGGCACCTAGCATGTCTAAGTTTCATTTTGTCTTCTCAGGAAATAGGTGTTTGAGCTGGGTGTTACAGAGGTTCCTATCAATGTTCTGTGCCTTGACAAAGTCATTTGAAGGAATTTGGCAAGACAAGATCAGGACACAGGACTATAGAGGTGGGGGGGGGGGGGAAGAGATGGGACTGATCTCTTCACAGGCACTCTGACAGATTCCTTTCCACTGGATTACTGAGAGGAAAGCTGTACTGAATGGTCATTCTTCCAACCATAAACTTCATTTGAAGATGGGACTGAATTTTCCCTTAAACTTATGCAAGCATAGAACAAAGGAAAAGGCTTGCAGAGCGGATAACAGTGGATTAGTAGTGAGAACTATCAGCTCATACTGATATCACACTAGTACTGAATTTACTTTCCCTGAGATATAATCACCATATAGCCTGCTCTGTTACCATACCTGAGTGAATATTTTTAATAGAAAGTCAGGGAGACAGGAAAAATACAAGAAAGCCTCGTTCTAAGTTGAAAAGGTAGCCAGTCATGCCTCCTCTTGCCTCTTGTTACATAGGACCCTTTCACATGCCACAATTATAGCAATATAATTACATTTTAGGCATTATTGCACAAGGCTCCTCTCCCACTACAGTTGTATTGCCTGTAAAAATGCAATGCAATGCAATTGAGATTGCTGTCTTACTTTGTGTACCTTTGGACCCATTACAGGATTACAACACCCAGAAATGGGAAGGAGAGGAGAGCAAAAGCCAGCATCCTCTCACCTGAGCATCCATCAAATGTCAATGGGGGGGTCTCTTCTGAGGAGTCTCCCCAACCTTTCTTCCTTCTTCCCCATGTTTTGCAGTGGAAAGGAGGAGGAGAACATTTAGTACCCTACACAGACCCCTCACTATTTCAAACTGTACCTACCACCCTTTGGGGTTCAGATGTTATCCCTACATGGAAAGGGACAAGCAGAAAGTCAAAGGCAAGAACTCCTGCTCTATCTCTTGTGTGTCTTTTCCACCCCAGTTCTACAGTATCACATGTTTTGATGTGTGTATGTGTATAAGAGAATGATATGTTACCAGGCCATAATGTTGAACTGTTGTTGCAACGGCGGCTCCAGAAAGGGGCTGGATCTTCCACCCAAAGTACATGCGTCCTGACCACTCACTGATTGCTCAAAATTGGCATAACAGCACAATTGAACTTTTGCACTGGAAATCATAGCATGACAGAAATGGGAAAAGAAGCCAATAAAGGATTTTTTTTTTTATGTTAGCAAAAAGGATTGTTTTTAAACTGGTCTCCTACCAGACAACAACAGAAAGCAATGACATAATGCAATAAGCACTGACAGAAGGTGCTATTATCCAGATGCAATAGCAATTTACCTGCCTTGTGTGATAAGGCCCTTTAACTGTAAGGGCAACCTCCTGTGGAATCCTGGAATTTGCTGTATTCAATTTGTTATAGGCCTGGCTATTTAGAATTATGTTTGTTCATTCTTGTTCTGTTTGTACAATCAGCTGCTGTGCTGACCCATAATGCTGGTGCTTGTTCCATTTCATTTTCCTCAACTTCTTGGTGGTGCTAGTCCTCATGCTCTGTCACATGGGACGAAATGTGAGCCTCAAAAGCCTACCTGCTTGCAAACACACAAAACTAGGACATGATATTGCATGAACCATTGTGGGTGCTGTAGCCTGCCAACATTATGAATGGCCTTCAAAGTGGTCATTGTTGAGCAAAAGAATTTCAAAGGGAGGCTAGAAAACAAAAAGGGCTGATTAAAGCCTTTGCTTTAAAGCTGGTTTGTCATTGAGGTGCCACATGGCTCATTGATTTTGACCTTTTTAGTAAGTATTGCCTGCCTAGATGAAAGTCTCTTCACTTAAGTGTCCCTCTACAGCAGCATAGCTGTGGTTCAGCACATCATGTTAACCAAATGGAATCTGTTCCAATTTGGAAACGTACAAATCATCGATATATAATGTGTCTAAGCACATCTTTGTTGTTGCCCTGTGCTTTCTAGTAATTTCTGATATATGGTTACCCTAAGGCAAACCGATTGCATGTTCTTGGCAAGATTTATTCAAAGGAGGCTTGCCACTTCCTTTCTCTCAGGCTGAGAAAGTATGGCTTGCCCAAGATCACCCAGTGGGTTTCTAAGGTTGAGTGAAAATTTGAACTCTGGTCTCCTGCAGTCCTAGTCCATCATTCAAACCATTAGACTAGATTGGCAAAGCACTATTAAATCCTATGTTAGGAACATATGTAGATATGTAATTGGAGATAGGTTCTGCAGCATCTTTAAGACTAACTGAAAAAAGAATTAAGAAGTTGTCAGCATGAGTTTTTGTAGACTTCAGTCTACTTCTTCTGATGCTGAAGTCTACGAAAGCTCATGCTTTCGTATACTTCTTAATGTTTTTTTTTTTCAGTTAGTGCTGCAGAATCTATCTACAATTAATACTGATTATACAGACTATTACAGCTATATCTTTGAATTCTTTATACCAGGTTAGACTATTAGTCACACCATTGGGCCAAATATTGTCTATTCTAGTGTATTCATCAACATTAGCTCCTGAGACTCTCTCCACTTGCTTTCTGATCTAGCATTGAACTGATGACCCTTTACAGGCAAACAGATGCTCTACCATCTTTTCTCTAGAGGAACCTTTCTGTTGAAGGAGAGGGACTTCTGATTCTAACCAAAAATAGTCACTAGAAAACAAAAATTAGATGAATGGTCTGCATGATTTGTGACCTGTCAGACTGCACAGGGTCTCTTGGCCTGTATCAGGGATTCAGTAGATATCAAATCAGCTGCCTTCTCCTGTTTGCATTTCCAGGGGTACAGCTAAAAGCAAGTTCATCAAGGCTTTCCCCTCTCTTGCCCTTGGACTTGGTCATTCAGCTTGGTCACCAGCTCTGCAACCCTGATTTTACCTTTAAGCCCTAACCAGCAAATTAGTAATTCTTTATATTGAAATGTCATACCCTTCTCTCATTGTAGCCTCTGGCTCTTCCAACAGCCAACATGATGGAAATGTTTCATAAGAGTGATGGAAGCCACAGCTCCACAACAGCTCTTTATTTTGCCACTATGGAAAACTACTTTAGAATTTTTTTTTTTTGTTTTTTAAAGCCTAACCACGCCCTTTCCCCTCAGGAGAGGAATACAGTCATTCCAAACATCCCTTGACTGTCTTTGAAGTTCAGAGAAAGTCACCAAAGTGCAAATGCTGAAGGGCTTTTTTGGGTCCCTGCTGGAAGGAGTTGCCCACTCTATAAAAGCCAACACATTTGGGAGCAGAGAAACAGGGCTGGACTCCATTTAGCAAACTATCGACTGACCAGGAGGGTGGAAGAACATCCACACAGCAGGAAACATGTTCAAAATGAATCTTGCAGAAGAAGCAACAAAGCTGGCAGGGAACTCTGTACAGGATAAAGGTAAAACACATTTGGTCTTCTGTCTTTTTCTAATTTTTAAGAACAGCAGCATCACTAGTCCACATATTAAATCTTTTCAAAGCCAAGATCCACTCATACTATACCCATCACGGGGCTTGGTGAACTGCTAACTTTTAAAACCAGCTTTTGTAGCTGCCTGTAATTAGAAGCTTGTTGTTAAATATTCAGGAACCCATGATACTTGTCTCTGTGCTACAATGAATAGTTTTGCTTGAAGACATTATTCAGTGATGGAGTACCAGCTTTGCAACTGGAAGGTCTTGCATCCAATCCCCGGGGTATTCGGTTAAAGAGATCAGGCAGGAGGTGAAGGGAAGTGGTGTTTTTTTAATGGTTTCAAATTGGATCATTTTAAACTTCTGCATTATATATTGCTTTCACTATATTTCATTTTAACTTACATTGTAAACCAGCCCAGATCACGTATTGGGAGAAAGGTGGAATGAAAATACATAAAGTAGAATAAAATCAATACATAAATCACCATTGCCTGGAACCCAAGATCATGGCCATCCAAAAGAGTTTATGAAACCTGGAGCAGATGTAGTGCTGGGCAGCCATTTGCTATCTCTACAAGGAACCATGCATGGGGTAGGTCCTTGGTGAGCAATCTGACAGGATTAGATTAGGGGCCAATGTTAGCAATACTACACAATGGTAGCAATGGTAAATACAGGGACTGAAGAAGGGGCTCCTTGCTTTGGGGGGACCTCTGGAGATCTTCTGTCAGTCAGAGAAGAAAACATCAGGCTAGATGGACAAATAACTTGACCAGATCTTAATGTAGCTTCCCTATGTTTCTTTCCTTGTTTCAGGAGATCAGACTACTGTTAAAGCACAAGAGCAGAGCACATCCTTTATTCCCTTGGCAAATTAGTAAACCTCCTTAGACTCTATTTTGTTTTTTTAATGGCACATATGTTTTCCCCATGTTTCTTATTATGGGACGAGGAAGGGTAAAAACAAACCCAAATGAAATGGAGATCAAAGAAAGGACACTTTGGACCTAACCTTCCTATGTGACAAAATATAGGGCTTAAGAAGTAGGAATGCCTGTATTGTCGCCCTAATACTTTATTCCATGGTTTACAAAATGTCTGAAGTGCCTTCCCCATAATTATTTCTTGATTAAAAATAGTAAATGTACCTGGGGGGGGGGGGGAATCCCACAATGTAATCCAATGTAATAGCCATTAAAGTAAGACATGCCTTGTTTAATACACCTATGTTATTTGGATTTTCTCCCATCAGAACTAATATGCCACCCACAGTAATTATTCTGACCTTTGGAAAGAAAAAAATATGAAAGGGTGTGACTCAGAAAGCAAAAGAAACAGCTCTTTTGCAGTTTTGCAGTTCCGTCCATCCATTTGTTTATATTAGACTTCTAAATGAAGATACAAAATGCCATTGCAGAGTTCTACAAGAATGCTATTTGTATAATAAAATTACCAACAGACCAGAAAACAGCCTGGCCTTTTAGACAGCTGCAGATTATGCCTTGAATTATGATGGCCAATTGTTTCGAAATTAATCAACTGAAGCACTATCAGCCCTATCAGCTCGGTAAGAGTTTGGCTGTATGGGACTGATTTTATGTCACAAAAAACACAGGAATCATTTTGTTTGGACCTGAGCTTCTCTCCTGTTAACACCTTTGTTTGGGAGGCTGCATGTCAAAAATAGACACCAAAGCTACACACAAGCTGTATTCACCCTTTACAGTTCTGTATGCAAGCACACCTTTTACAGTTATTACCTTTCCCAGTCCATCAGACGTAATTGCTGAAGGAAGATGCAATGGATTTGCTAAGGAATAAACAGAACAGCAGAAGCTATTGATAAGGTGTGCAAGAGATTGACTCCATCTCCATTAATGTGATCTGGAAGCGCCTCCTGTCCTCTAAAGATGTCAGCAATTTTGTTGCTTAGCTAGATGCTGCTGGGGGCAGAATGAACAACCTTGAGCCACTAAGGCTTCTACATCAGGGGTAGGCAACCTTTCCCCTTTAAGGGCCGAGGGACTTCAGCTCCCAGAATCCCAAGAGCTATTGGCCAACATGGCTGAGGCTTCTGGGAGCTGAAGTCCCTCGGCCCTTAAAGGGGAAAGGTTGCCTACCCCTGTTCTACATGCATAGATTGCTAGGCAGAAGTGATATCAAGAGCCGCAATTCAATCACTGTCGGCGATAAAGCAAGGTTCCAGCTATGGTTATTTCACATAACACCATTAAAATACTTTGATGCCATTTAATTGCAATGGCTTCAGCCTACTGAATCGTAGGACTTGTAGTTCATGGGAGGGCACTAGAGCTTGCTGGGAGAGAATTCTAAAATACTTCACAAAACTACAAATCCTGAGATTCCATAGAATGGAACCATGGCAGTTAAAGTAGTATCAAAATGCTACAATTGTGTAATGTGAAACAAACCTGTCTGGTAATGAAGTGGCTCCTTTATGGCTCACTATCAGCCAAGGACACAGCTTGCTTTACGTTCGTTTTCACTCTCTCACTGAGATAGTATTCTTCATATGATCTCTTTGTAGAACTTATCTTTCTGCCACAAATGTGCATGACTTTTTTCCTAGTAACAAGTTGAGCAAGACTTCTCAGCCCCAGTCCTTCTCCCCAAGGAGCTTAGCAAACCACCCAGAGGGTCTGGAGGCAGATGTGTTACGAGGGGTCCTTTCCATGCCATGCATCCATGAAACTCGGGGGAAGAATCAATGGCATGCAAAGGAACTGGGATGTCTTATAATCTCCTAAGACAAATGGCTTCAGTTGTCCTCCTTCTCTCTTGGGCAGACTTGGGTCTTGATGGGAATATTTTATAGCAACTGCCCCTAAGGGAGGTTTGCTTCCATCAAGGCTGAAACTCAGCTGCACAGTCCTATTACTTTACGTCAGAGGATTTTGATTTGAGCTGCAGTTTGTTAAGACTTTTAGGAAGGATTGTGGTAAGAAATAGTGCTTAAATAATCCTTGATCTGTTTGGACATTCCCATTTCTGTTCCTGTTCTGGATGCAATGTGACTTTAATAATGATCTTTTGTTGGTTGCTTCTGAAGCTTCTCACAACTATGAAGTGGACTGTAAATCTTCTCAACAAGTAAATAGATATTTTCAGAAAAGAGTAAAAACAAGATCAAATTATGCAAGAATAAAATTGCAAAATCCTATAAAAATGTAAAGCAGGGACCGGCAACCTATGGCCCGGCAAACGCGTTGCGGCCGCCATTTTGACTTCCAAAATGGCAGCCGCGACATGTGCCGTGGCTGCCGCGGCTGTGCGCGCTACAGTGGCGGCCACGTGCGGGGGGGTCGCGTGCGGCGGAGGAGGGTCTCAAAAAGGCCCAGGTCTCAAAAAGGTTGCCTGTCCCTGATGTAAAGCAATTGTACAAATTTGCTCAACTTACAACAGTGATACTGCCCACAGGAATCAAAGTGTGCAACAAGAATGCCTGTATTGCTTATATGCAGAACTTTTTTAACATATTTATACATCACACTTTTACTTACCTTTCTAAACACACTTTTAAAGAAAGTGCTATAAAACATTGCTCAACAGAACTGTTTGATTTTTGTGTATGCAATTGTTCTTCTGCTTTGTTTTTCTAACTACAGTTGATTCAGCAGGTCAAGGTGTGCAGCAAGTAGTTGAGCAGGTGACAGAGGCTGGTCAGAAAGGTAAAGAGGCATTTTTTCCTAATAACCTAGGGAATTCTCAGAAGTTGCAGCATCTGAGGACCTTTGCAGACTGCCAGAAATAGTGCAAATTGAGTCCACTTTAACTGTCCTGACTCAGTGCTAGGGAATCTTGGGAACTGTAGTTTATTGTGGCACCAGCGCTCTCTGACAGAGAAGGCTCAATGTCTCAGAAAAAAAAATACAATCCCCATGATTCCCTAGCACTGAGCCAGGGCAGTTAAAGTGGACTCAATTTGCACTATTTCTAGCAGTCTGCAAAGGCCCTAAGTTACTATAAATGTAGAAAACATGGTGCACTCCTTTCCATTCAGGTTGTTTTCCCTCTAGAACTGAAAATGCCACTCATTTCTCCAAGCAGTAAAACAGATCTTCAAAATACACCTTAGCAGAAGTCCTGAACTGTGAACCTCACTCCATGTCTACCCTAAGGACAATGTTTTTCAACTCTGAAATTGACAGTCCTTCCAAACCACATCATCTCATTGGACTGTAACTCCCAGGTGTTCTAGCCAGCATGGGCAAGGGTGAAGAATTGTGGAAGTTGCAGTTAACATTTGGGGAACCCAGTGTGAAAACCAGTAGATAAAAGGCAAAACAGAACCACACACTGGTAGTATTAACTTTTCCATTTTGTTACAGAGCCCCCAAAAAAATCAAACCACGTGTAGAGAGACAGGTTATCGTACTAACTACTAAACAAATTCTCTTTTTGTTTTGAAGTGGTTGATGAAGTCTGCAAAGGTGCACAAGATGCTGGAGAAAAGGCTACACAAAGCGTAACAAACCAGATAAATGCCTTCGGTAAAAGCTTTGGTCAGAGTGAAGAAAAGAAGAATGTTTTTGGTCAGAGTGAAGAAAAGAAGAATGTTTCAATCTAAATCCTTTTCTGATCCATTCTGTACATTTAATAAAGTACAATGATCAAGATCAACTCACTGGAAATTCTTTTCAGTTGTTTCACATATAATATACTCTTTATATATCTTCATGAAAAGTAAAGCTATGAATTCCATGTTCATTTTGCTGTATTATTTAAAACTAGAATAACTCAGTTTAAGACTAACTGCATCAAGAAGATCATGAGGCTGGCTCCACATAGATCCCTAGCAGTTAAGGCTGTGTGCATGTACACATACCACCCTCAGCTGTGTGTGCAAGTCACACATGTACACAGGCCTTAACAAATAAAAAAACATGACTTCATATAACTGCGGAAGCAGATATGTGCAAATGCTCAAGTCACAGAAAACAACATGGTGGCACTTCTTCATCCAAGTGTGAAAAGCCTGCACGAAAGCCTCAGAAGACTTCATTTCATGATAATGTGGGAATACGTCAATATTTTGAGAGCAGCTTTCAGTTTCTACTCCAGTTCCTTGAACTACAGGTTTAATGGTATCAGACAACTATGGAACTGACAGAATACGTAGTGGTTTGCAGCAGAAAAGGGACAAGTAGTAAAAGAATGAGCAGGGGGGGGGGAGGTCAAGGGAGAAACCCAACATTCATCAAAAGGGAGAGTTTGGGAGACTGAAGGAAGCATTCTTAAATGCATATTGCCCAGATGGTAATTAATCCACCAAACCTATGACTTGAATATTTTATACAGCCAGAATAGATCAAATACTGTAAAAAAAATATCCTTCATATCCCACCCCCCAAGTTGAGATGGAATCATGTCACACACCATACAATAACAGAAAGTACTTCCAAAAGATCACTCTTGAGACATTCTATCTTCTTAAACCAACCCTAGGAAGAGGATCATGTTATGATTTCTGCAAATCCAGTATTATGATAGATGGATAAAAATCGTAAGCCTAACTACACTCTACTTGGACTGAACTTCCCAGTTCTCTTTCTTGTAGACATTTAAGAAAAATACAAACCAACATACTTTTGGAAAGTCAACTTTTAATAATTGCTTTTGTTGTTATGTTATGTCATGAGTTACAAAGTAGCTAGAAAAAAAGCATGAATTTCTAGGAGGGCTTGGGTTTGTTTTTAAAAAAAAAACATTCATATTCATTACATAAATATATCTGGCACTTTATAGTTCGTGTCAAAAATCCCTCTAATAACCATGTAATCCAATCCTGCTTCAAGGCTTTCTTTATTATATGGTTTATGTTCAAAAGGGTGCAGAAATCCATGTGTTTAAGACCCTATATAGTTTATAGCAGAAGCCTGCCTTCTTGTTGCCAATTATTTCTGCTTAAATTGTTCTTCAAGGCAATAGCTAATGCTAAAAGCACCGCAGAAATTAAAACACAAATGTGACACGTTAGAGAAGAAAAATACAAGTTCTTTGGACTACCTGACATTATGCTCAAGTATAGGGCCATTCTCTTAAAAAAAAAAAAAGCAAGAAAAATGAATATTCAGGGATGATAATAAGTGAAAGAAGTCATTTCCACTGGATGTCTGTACAACAATGATACTGCTTCAGTTTATAAAAATACTAACTCAAGGAACCCATCTTTCTATGGGAACACAGTAATAAAACTGAGATTGAGTACATGATTTAAAGGCAGCCTTGTAACAGGAGCACAGATTATAAAAAGAAACACACATTGCCTAACGCGAGCCAGGCCAATGGTTCTGTTAAGTGTAAAAATGAGAATCCTATTAAAGTTATTCCCTGCAGGAGGCCCATTCTGTCTTTGATAATGCCACTGCATTGAACATCCAAGGCCTCAATCAAAAGTGCCAAAGCTGAGAGTTACATTTTCTGAAACCAAAGTGCATGAATAGTTAAGCTATTTGCTCCAACAGTACACAGTATGTGTGGTATGAAGCTTTTCTAGGTTGCTTATTGTGGCAAGACCACAGATTCATACAATAAAAAGGTACCTTCTTAAATTTCAAGGTGAAAAACCTAAGACCCCACCCGCGCCCCACCAAGTGCAGATGAACTGGTTATCTTAGATATCTGTTGGCATGAATCCCTAAATCCATGGACTTTTTTTTCTTTATTACAAAAAAGGACTAGCTTTAACTGTAGTTAACTGAGAATTATATACACTATAGTTATGTGAGTAAAGATGAGAAGGATTTATGTGGTTATATGTAAACTCGTAAGAAGCTTTCTGAAGAGGGTACACGCGAGGGTGTCAGACGGAGGCAGACTATCCATTTATGTGAAGGTCAGTCCAGCTTCATTGTACACCTTGAAAACCTTCTCAATTGCATTGACGTAGGCAGCTGTTCTCAGATCTAGACCTAGATTGTACTTCATGGCAGTACGCATGATTTGCTAAAGAACACAAACATATCATAAAGTAAGTAACAGTAATATTTATGACATAAGATATCAACTACCCCTGTTAAATACACACCAAATATTAGAATGTACTTGGCTTGGAAAAGTTATTTAAGAACTAATGTGATGCTCCCAAGTTAGCTTCACTTTGCATTTATCTTCTAAATGGCTTGAGGTAGCCAACACCAAGGTAACTAATATTCTTATATATGATTTGTTAAGATCAGTTCCAGAACTAAACATCTTAACCTTAGGCAACCTTTCCCCTTTAAGGGCCGAGGGACTTCAGCTCCCAGAAGCCTCAGCCATGTTGGCCAATAGTCCTATGTTGGCCAATAGCTCCTGGGATTTTGGGAGCTGAAGTCCCTCGGCCCTTAAAGGGGAAAGGTTGCCTACCACTGATCTTAACTTTGGGGTACTCAGATTTTTTTTGAAAAGGCTGGCACACTGGAGAACGTACCATAAAGGTCCATTCTAGCCAAGGAGAAGGAGCCAACACCAGAGATCATGTGTTGTTTGTGAAAAGTATTTCCTATTGGAACCCCTAGCTCCTCCCCAAGCCAAGAGAAAAGGAAGAGAGAAAAGATCCCTTAAAAAAGGACAAACGACCTTGTCATCAGATAGCTCCTTCTCCTTGGCTAGAATGTACCTTCACGGTACCTTCTCCAATATGCCATTCTTAACCAGTGGAGAAGGAGCCATCCATGAATAGGAATTATCCTAGTGTAAATATACCCTGGGAGAGACAATGGCAAGAAAATTAATTATTCTGACAGAACTTGCTGTTTTGCAGAGAAACAAGATTAATGCTCATTCCTACAGTCTGCTCTATTTACAGCTCAGGGATAAAGCAAGAATGCCAAAATAAATCAAACGAAAAAATTTAGGGAAGGGGACACAAGTCATGTACCATCAGAAGAGCCCCTGGTTCAGTTGGGGTTGGGACTTTACTACTTCATCTTTGTACAGTACATACCCTAGCAGAACGCTCCATGGTGTAGGCCAAGCCAGAATGTACAATGTCTTTTTCAGATGCACCCTGTATTGAAAGGAATTGCTATTATCAGTCATTCATTTCAATCACAGTCTCACTTTTGCATTTTAATGTAATGGTTTAACAGACCAAAATCTTATATTACTTTAATATCTCTCATACTCTGACTAGAAAGGGCAACTGCATCTAAGAAGCAAACTGGATCCACATTAACACATGTATATTCCGTATCTGCATATATTTAGTAAGACAAACAGTATCTTCTCCCAATTTTAATACTGGATATAAATAGCTTGATACAACACCAGCTCAGAAAATTATAATGCTCAATATATACTATTTAGACCGCAATTATGTTGAGTTTTTACATGTCAGCTCTAAAATTAGAACTCTCATCTATGGTTATCTCCTGGTACTATAAATACAGAAGTATCTTTTGTTTAAACTTACAACTGTTGTAATCACTGACCAGATCTACTATTTTTTACTGGATGCTGACTTAGACAAAATCTATCAATGACTACTTACAGATATCCTATCCTGGAATTCTGCAGTAGGCACAACTGGAATACTTCCACCATGCTTCCCAAATTTTCTTTCCAAACTTTCCTGGACTGACACTGAGAGGAAGAGAGAAAAAAAGAGCTAGTTAGATTCATTTGCTACAGGTACCAGATTTAATCTGAAGTTCTTAGGAAGTATGACTGAAACAGTGAATAATATGAAGTCCCATTGACTTCAGTATATCTACTCTAAGAAAGAGTAAATGGGAACCAAGTCCTTGAGTACAAAATTTCTGACATTTACAACCCAGTCTATGTTTATTTACAAGGTACCTCCATTGTGTTCGATTAATCTTATTCCTTAATAGGTGTGCAAAGGACTGTAAGTTAAGAAGGAAGATTTCATCCCATACTCATGATTGCTTTTTTTAAAAAAAAATATAATGATGATTACTCTGCTGCCATTAAGACTCAAGCTGTAACTAAACTCTGAAGCAACTTAAGGGATGATAGCTGTGATATGTTTAGGTCACATGACCTCTTCTTTAAATCTGTGCCAAGGCTTAACACAAAATGCATCTACATCTATTTTCAATTTGACTTTGTCAATAACACATACATATTTTTCCTACCACAGAATAGAAAGTTTCATTCTTCTAAGTTCTGAGTTTGTATTTCTAAGAGGTCTGAACAATATTTTTTCTAGGTATTCCACTACACCATATAAGAATTAGAACTTCTTCTTAACAAATCAGAAGCCAATTGAGAAACCTAGACATTTTCCTGCTTTATGTTCAATTGTTTAATTTAAAAATACAACTTAGTTAAATGTAATTCCTTACTACATCTGTGTAAAATCTACATAACTTGTTAAACTTACTTAGCAAGTGATAGTTAGAGTCCCTTTCATACTTAAAGGTCAAGCGACCATAGCTGACATGGTTCAGGTTCTTCAGCCACTCAAAATAAGACACAGTCACACCACCAGCATTTAAATAAAGATCCTGAAGAAAACAAGATAGAATAGCATTAAGGAATTTAAAAAAAGATGTAACAGATAAATTAATCCAGCTTCAAAAGTAGGGGGAAAACTAAATAGGAAAAGTATGTTATACAGGCAGAAGACAAATTATTGACATCATTTAGAAATCTAGAACTTTATAGTATTTATAAAATGCTTACAAATTCATTTTGTGAAAGCTAGAATAACAAGTAACTGTTAAGACAGCACTTAGGCATATCATGCTTTGTTATCAGTTCAGCTGCTAAGATACAACATCTAATGATTTTAGTAACTATATCAAATTTTATCAAATTTGCCAATCTTATCAAATTTGCAGATGACACCAAATTAAGAGTAGCTAATACCCCAGAGGGCAGGATCAAAATTCAAGAAGACTTTAATAGATTAGAAAGCTGGGCCAAAGCTAATAAAATGAATTTCTACATGGAGAAATACATGGTACTGCACTTAGGGCAGAAAAATGAAATGCATAGATATAGGATGGGGGATACCTGGCTTAACGAGACTACGTGTGAAAGGGATCTAGGAGTCCTAGTAGACCACAAGTTGAACATAACTCAACAGTGTGATGCAGCAGCTAAAAAGGCCAATGCAATTTTAGACTGCATCAATCGAAGTATAGTGTCTAGATCAAGGGCAGTAATAGTGCCACTGTATTCTGCTTTGGTCAGGCCTCACCTGGAATACGGTGTCAAGTTCTGGGCACCACAATTCAAAAAGGATGTTGACAAATTAGAGCATGTCCAGAGGAGGGTGACCAAAATGGTGAAGGGTCTAGAAACCATGCTTTATGAGGAAAGACTTAAGGAGCTGGGTATGTTTAGCCTGGAGAAGAGATGGTTAAGAGGTGATATGATAGCCCTGTTTAAGTATTTGAAGGGGTGTCACATTGAGGATGGAGCAAGCTTTTTTAATGCTGCTCCAGAGGCTAGAACACAGAACAATGGATGCAAGATACAGGAAAACAGATTCCACCTCAAAATTAGGAGGAACTTCTTGACAGTAAGAGCTGTTCGAGAGTGGAGACCTTTAAACAGAGGCTAGATAGCCATCTGTTGGGGATGCTTTGATTTTGATTTCCTGCATGGCAGGGAGTTGGACTGGATGTCTCTTGTGGTCTCTTCCAACTCTATGATTCTATATTCAGTATAAGTTTGACAGCTTAAGTAGAGTAGGCTAAAGGAACTTATGGAACAGACAGACTGAAGAGGGACCGAGAGAGATAGCGAAGTAGCAGACATTGACGGAGAAATCATCATCATCTCCGGCTCAGCAAGCTAAGTACTAATCATAAGCCCCAACATCTTAAGCTGGAGTAGGCAACATTGTGGCCTTCAGATTTTTGGACTACAATTGTCATCAGTCCCTCAGAAATGTGGCCAATAATGGGGGTTGGGAAAGCTACAGTCCAAAACACTGTAAGGATATCACATTGCCTACAATATATTTTACATGTCACTGTGGCTTTTGGATACCTACATTTTTGCACTCCTGCTATAGCCATTCAGATTATCAAACAGCAGATGCAACTGTGCCAACAAATACATGCATTCTAAATTTAGTTCCAGTAAACTGCCACCTGTATCATCCGTCAGTGATTCCAACTACCCTGGGGGTGAGGATTATTCCTATACCATAGTCTGAATATTCTTCCTGTCTACAGATACACTTCTGTGCGGCAGCCGCGGTGGTGAGGCAGCGCCTGTGAGAGGGGCGTGGAGA
>JAIPUX010001880.1:6522766-6561581 GCA_020142125.1 Phrynosoma platyrhinos | reverse complement strand
GCAGAGGGGCGGGGTATAAATAAAATTTTATTATTATTATTATTATTCACGTATACTGGCTCTTTATTCACATGTAGTTTGTGCTATGGATTTGTTACTGCCTTAAGACATTGGCTCAAGAATTCATTTTTGTCTTAACATCTGAACAACAGAAACATGATCAAAGCTATACAATGCAGCCGAGGTGAAGGAGACACCCAGTGTGCATACCCCATCTTTGAATTCAACAGAATGCTTCCTGTGATCAGGGAAACCATGTAAATGTTTATCTAAGTACCATGCCACCACCAAGGCAGATAAGCTTGAAAAACAATCCAACTGTCAAGTATTTCTAATTACCTGTCAGTTCAAAGGGGCCAAATACTAACTGAAGCATATTGTGCTATGCTCCCCTTAATAGTTAGGTGTATGTAACATTAATCAAGAGGCAAGGAACTTCTCTTATCCAATAACCAAAACAACACATTCCCTTTGTTTCAACCCATCTTGAGACTCTATGAGTTCAGAGCAAAGACTCTTGCTTCCTCTCTTTGGAACCTTATAGCTCTTTATAAACTTAAAAGAGATATTCTTTCTGCTTGGTCATGCTTCACACGCATGTGTTTCAACGCTAGGAATAAGTCTAGGTGTTTGTTATCATTCTTTGTGACACTTTATTAGGATGGTTCTCTATGTTGCACTGGCATAAAGCCTACATTTTCTGGGCCAGTTCCCCAAGACACTGAAAGTATAGGGATAGCCAAAGGAGGCAGCTGGGAGGCTTGGTTCTATTACCTAGATAACTGGGCCACCAATATCCAAACAGAATATTATTTAAAACTTTATTTTGATACTCTGCCTTTTCCCAAAGGCAATCAAGGCGGCTTACAAATGTAAAAACAATTTAATAAAACATACCTTCTATTAAATGATAAAAACAATAACAACAATTAGACCCCACCCCCTTATTGAAAACAGTCTTAAAATAAAAACATAAGATTTTACAAGCTTAACAGTGAATGGATGAGAACCTTACCGGAATAACCATGATATTCCGTTCCAAGAAAATTTTATCTGCTTCTGGAGTTGTGGGTCCATTAGCACCTTCTGCAATTATCTAGAAAAAATGGAATATTACAGCTTAGTATAGAAAGCTTACATTAATATGGCATTATCAAAATAAGGAATTCACCAATTTTTCTTTCCCAATAGTTCTTCTTACCTTTGCTTTGACCTTATGGGCATTGGTTTTTGTTAACTGCTTTTCACTGGCAGCTGGGATAAGGATGTCACAGTCTGCTTCCAGGATGTGGCAGTCCAGGGGTTGTGCCTTCGGGTAGGTGAGAATTGACCCATGTTGCTGTTTGTGCACAAGAGAGAGGAAACACTGTTTTTCCGTTTATTTTTCTAGGTTATAAGTTACATGATCTCATAAGAGCATTTTATTTTGAACAGCATTTATGAAACTGCAATTACTGCAATATTTTTACAAATACATATCTATAAGAGGAACCTGCAATACAATATGGCAGTGCAGACTATTTCTGTTCAGGTTCCTGTTCAGCCTGCCATCTATTCTTCCAGCATACAGTACTTTATCACTCTTTCTTCCCAATGTTTCACTCTCACCCTAAGAGACACACAGCATTCCGTTTTCACTAAGTTTGCTCACCGCCACATTAGGATGTGGGTGGGTGGGGTTCCTCTCCATTTTAGGTTTGTTTTTGTTTTTTGAAACACCAACAATTCTACAACTTCTGAACCTGGGGATTCCCATGGCAGAATTCTGTGGTCACTGAGTATATTCAGTCCTTGTTGTTAATGGTCCCACTCCCTCTATATATTTTTTAAGATATCAGATTTCTCTCAAAGCCTTCCTCACTATGAATGAGGTTGTTTTGGGAACAAAAGGATCTATACTCTAAGAATGAGCTTAATAAACACTATTACAATTGTACAGGTATGCTAACAACCCCACGTTCTATCAGTTTTGCTGATATTTCTTCCTTGTCTTTTTTAACAGCACTGAGAAGAAACAAACATTAAGGCTAAGCGTAATCTTTTTAATAGGAAATACTCTTACACTGCTACTCAATATACAGGATGATATTTGCTCCTGAATGCTGCTTCCTAACTCTAAGCCTTTCTTCTGCTACAGATATGAAACTCTAAATGGCAAGCTAGTAAGTTAATGATTCAGTAAGAGAATGCTGAACGATACTGAAGTACTACCAAACTGTTGTCTTTAAGGTCCTAGCCTATTTTGGCAAGGTACTCTTCATCTATAGATATATGTCTCTCTACAGTGTCTCTCTTATCAGTAAGCCAAATGCAAGCAAACTAATGTCCCTTATCCTGAACTGTTCTTTCCGATAGAAAATTTTCATTTTCAGGTGTACTGATCGCAATAGTTGCCAAAATGGCCAATATAATGTTTTCCCTGTTGGCAAGATGTAACTTATTTTTACTGTGCAACTTTGTAATGAAACATGTTTAACAGAAGAGAAACAGTTTTTCATACTAATTTGTAATCTTCCAGCTCTTTGGGGTCAAGTCCATCAGGATTCCAGATAGCACCATCCTTTTCTCCAATGGCAACACATTTTGCACCATAGCGATGAAGGTATCTCATAGAATGAAGACCTACATTGCCAAATCCCTGTTGAGAGAGGAAAATTAATTTAATGTAACTACATATGCTGCCACAAATAAAACAGATTAACACATTTGTTGGTTACAGGGCAGCCAATATACTGTGCATACTGCATCTTGCCCAACCCTGTAGTATCCAGATGTGTTGGGAATACAACTCCCATCATGCTCCAACATCTTGACTCCTGCCTAAAGTCCAGTTAGCTGCTGTTACTCAGTGCAGACCTGCTTCTATCAATCTAGCAACACCCTCCAGATATCCTTGTCCACAGCTTCTAATGTAGCAGTAGATGAGAGGAGATATAGATCATTTCATCTGCAGAGTACCAAGTTGGGAAGGACTGGTTTACTGTATGCTTTGTATATTAATGGCTTGGGGATCTCATTTGGCTCAAGTCTGCTTGAAGATAAAGCTGCAAGATATTACTATTCTCAACATCTTACTATAGCAAGAAACTTGTTTCTTAACAATGTATATGAAAACCATTTGTATTTCCCCTTTCTATTCCAAATCCTTCAAGCTGGAAGCAATATAGTCCAAATCTTCCAACAGAAAAAAAAAAAACATATAATTTTGGACTGCAGCCCTAGATGTTCGTGCCAGAATATCTCCCTGCAATACAAGTAAAATTGTTTCAGCAGAACAGTCTACACATACTGTTTTAATGGAATTAGAACAGTTATCAGCAAATTTTCACTTTAGTGATTTCAGAAGAAATGATTATAAAATCCCCTCTTATTGGTGAACAGAGACAGGCTCAATCCAAATTTTCATAACTATTTTTTTGCTTGGGGGGGGGAACGTTTGTTATTTTTAAGTTTGACTGGACACAGGCCCATCCTGTTTTCAGCACTGCTAACACTAGCATTCTAAAGAACGGTAAGAGTTAGCAGCCCTTTCCTTCACTCAGAACAGCCTTTCTCCCTCAGCTTCTGATAAACTGGCCAACACAGCAACTTTTAGACAGCCCTCATCAGCACAATTTTAGTAGCAATAACTGTCAATTATAATAGCTAATTTTGATATTACAAAGCTCCAAATAAATCACACCAAAAAACAAACCAGGTTTTGGACTCTGGTCTCTAATCTAGGTAACTAACTACGGAAGACAGAATTTTTCCTCAGAGCGAGCCGAGATACACAACTAATACAGTTGTTACTGGAGCCTACTTTCAGCCTATTCAGATAATGTGTCATCTATGAATGAAATCAGAAAACTGGGTTTATCAGCCATTCTGCACATAATACCCACTAGTTACACCCACTAACTGAATGTTATTCTAAGGACAAGCCACAGCATAGATTACCAAATCAGAGCTGCATTTCCAACTTTCCTATCCTTTCTAAATACAATACCTGGATAGCAAATGTCTTATCGCCAAATCCTGGAGTCATTCCCAAGAGGCTCATATATGATGCTTCATTAATGAAGTTCTCAATTCCATGGAAGACCCCACGGCCTGTAGCAGAGATACGACCATGTATACCACCCTGGCTGATTGGCTTTCCTGTGACACAGGCATGGGCATTAATATCCTGTAAGATAATTATAAATACAATGTTAGATTATTTTCTATATGAAGAAAGTATGAAGAAAATATTTGAATTTTAACAGGTTAATGATTTATCATAATGGGCTGGATCTAAGATTTCCCTTCAAAAAGGGTTCTGTTCACAGAAGGTGCCTCTGCTTGATTTTTAGACACCCCCTCTTCTCTTCAAAGCACAGCTATTTACATTTAAGTCTCCAAAGGCACCATGTATTTTTAGGGGACTGTGAGGGACGGGAGAGGATCCCATGTCCTAGGTCTGGATCCAAATGAATGAATTTTAACTTCAACTTGAATTAAGATATTTAGTTTCTGCCACAATACTGTACATCTACTAATTTACAGGAATTAGTATGACACAGAACATTACAAGGACCAACCTGTTAAACTAGAAATCACATGGTAGGATGTCAGTCAGGCAAGATATTGAATTACCTTAATCTTAAGATCACCTTTAAAACTTTTATATTTAATTTTATGTCAGTTTACATTCCTACTTGGGGTGGAAATCAGTTTACAACACATTTTCCTGATAAGTGATTTTTAAGAATGGGTAGACAGAAGTGTTGAATGATTCATAAATGCCATTTGCTCCCAATGATGATCATGTCAGATGCAAACCTAGTTGGCATAAAGTTTTATATGTATGTGTATTATAGCTTCAAATTGGAAATACTTTTGTACACAGAACTAATTAGCACACTTCATGATACACTGACTGAATTAACACATTTTATGAATGCTGATCTGGGGCTTAGACTTTTGATTAGTAATTTTTTTTCTAACAGTAGTTATCATACTACATTTCATTTTTTTTTTAAAAAATTCAAGAGTAGTTTACAATAAAAACCCCTCAAAGCAATCAATTTCTAAAAATAATAGAATAAAAACAACAGAAGAACTAATTTAAAACAACAGGGCACTGCCAAAGTTAGCAATCTATTCTTGTGTTAACTTAGCAGTACAGCTGCCATTAATATAACTTGAGCTGTATGTTTCATGTACACAATCCTATATTGCTCCAATAGTATTTCAAATAAAAAGTCACATATAAACATTGTATAAAGGAGTTTCCCCAAACAATAATGTACCAATGTTCCCTAGAAGCAAATATATAGGAGCTGCATGCAGTGTGATATGTGGAATTTACAACAGAATAGCCTGCCCACAATTTATTTAATGATTTATTGTATTACAAAGCGTGTTAACTTAAATTTGCTAGCTGCTCTAACTTTAGTTATAAATAAGCTTATGAGAATTTAAGGAATTCTAATTAGCTGTGCTTAATATATTATCCAATTTAGATAGATGCTTTGGGCTTTGCATTAATCCATAAGAAGATCTGAAGCCTTTATAAGAAGGCAGTTTACAACTAAAGCTGTTTAATCACTTTGGAAATGATCTGGCAACAGGAATGTGAAACTAATGCAATTATTAAAAAACAACCAGTATAACCCTTCAATTTGCTAGACATTCAGGTCAAAGTCCTGGCCTGTTAACATAAAGGCTACTATTCTAGTTACATTTCTTCCAGTCAATCTTTGTTTTATCTTCTGTTCATCTTCTGCTAAAGTACTCCTTTGAAAGAGCTGAAGCATGTTTCACTGAAAGCAAATCAAAAGAGGGAAGCTAGCCAATTTCTCACTTTACATATATCCCTCTGTATCTTTTACACAAAATGGTGGACTATACATACTCAGAAACATGGAACTGCTGCCAAAAATAAAAGTTTTGGATTATGTTCTCTATCCACCTCTATAACATATCTGTATATACTCATGTAGAGGTCTAAACACATTAGTCAAGAATTGACCCCTAAAAGGCAAGTTGACTTATCCATGGGTCAAAGTAAGTACTGTACTTTTAGTCTTTTTTTAAAAAAGGAACCATCCCCTGGTGAAAAGTGTGTAACCTGTCTAAGAAGCACTGACCCTACTCTACTCTCTCATCCATCCAGCATTTAGGGTGAACATAAACAGTAGTGCCTGCTGGAATTTTGTAAGTTCATTGGCATTATTTTTCTCTGCTTCATCCTTTAGATCCTTTGTTACTTGCCCCTAAGTTTTATCCTCAACTTCATCCTTTAGATCCTTTGTTATTTGCCCCTAAGTTTTACCCACAAATTGTATCAAAATCCATAATTTTGGCCCCCAAACCTGTGCTTGTATATACTGTATGTAGTTCCACATGTGGCCAGCAAGGTTTGGACAAATGTGGAGAATTCTGAAGTTCTTTTGAATTTATCAATAAGCCTAGATTTCCTTTTATTCTATAACTGCTTTTCAACTTTATTTTTAGGAGTCTTTTAAAATGCTGAATGCCTTCTTTCTCTTGCTCCACCAGATTCTTGGAACAACATCCGATTCACAGCTTAAAACTATTTGTTTTACTGGTGACTCATCTACAACTAGGTTTCTACATTTATGTGTTTTCAGAAACTTTGGCATAAAAAAAAAGACATCTCTCTTTTTCCCTGTCTCTCTCACATACACTGGGATTTTGACCAATAGGTATACAGCTACACATCTGCTGCACTACACTGTGGCACAATGTATTTGGCATACCTGTCCCCTTACGCTCCAGATTTACTTTAAAACAAGATACTGCCTAGCCCAACTAGAGTGCCACAAAAAGATGTTGCAACACTCACATCTCTGCAGTGTGGAAACAGCTGGAGTACTATAATTTATGTTGCTCTATACTATGGCTAGGGGCCTAAATACCCCTAAAGAAACTAGATCCTGTCTGACCTTGGAAGCTAAGCTTGGAAGTACCAGTCCTGGTTGGTACTTGAATGAGAGGCTGCCAATGAATACCAGGTGCTATAGGATATATTTCAGAGGAAGGAACTGACAAGACCACTTCTTAGTATTCCTTGCCTTGTTTATGAAACTCATGGGATCACCATAAGTCAAGAGGTGACATGAAGACACATGCACTCACACTTACTATGATTGTTTACTTTGCACTTAACAATGAGTTAGTGGTTGAGGGACAACTAAACTCACAAAAATATTATTCAGCTATTAAGTATCTGGACAACACTTTAAACCCGAGAGAGAGAGAAAGAGAGAGAAAGAATCATAAACAAAGTTGAAACAGGAATGAGATATTAGTTTGGGTGTCTGACATTAAGAACCAACATCTAAAGCACCCTGCAAAAACACCTCTCATTTAGTGCACTGACCTGAAAAATAAAGCAGAAAAGTATACAAAAGCACTGATTTACTGATCTGAATAATGAAGCATTTGCTGCATTGAAATTTACTCTTAAATGCAACATGACTATAGTAGGCTAATAAAGATTTGAAATCTCAACACCTATCATTGCTTTGTATTCCCTATACAAGCTTAGTTGAGTTTTCATTGTTTTGCATCCCAAACTAACTTTTACCAAAAAAAAAAAAAAAAAAAGAAGTTATACATTTTATTTATAACAGGCATTCACAGAATAGTGCCCAATGAGGATGTAGAGGAAACTGTTTCCATAGTTACCCCTGAATAAGCAAAATGCTAACTGAGAGAAATCTAGCCAAAGAAGCTGTGGAATTATTTAACAACTTTCTCATGCATGAATAATAAGCCTGCTGAATGCTGAATAACAAGCTGCCCACTGTTGTGGGGAAACCCTGACAGGGAGTTTCAACTTGCTTTGTCAAGAAGTGTAATCCTTCAGCCCCTTATGGACTGTTATTTAGATATGAGCAAGTGTTAAACAGAAATTAGCAATAAAAACAAGTCTTGTAGGATATCTCATGCTATTTTTTCTATTCAAAGAAACATATCTAACAACAATTATGCTACAATGAACTACATCTATGAATAGCTTTCTGCTGAATCAAACTAATTATCATTTTGGACAGTGCTGTCTCTTTCAACTGGTAGCAGCTAGCCAAGATTTCTTTCCCAGCACTACCTAAATTTTCTGCAGAAATCCTACCAACCCATGTGCATGGAACTCTGCTCCCAGCTACCATTTCTGAATAGATCTGAAGTCATCAGAAACTTTGGCATAAAAAAAAAGACATCTCGCAAATATGACTGGCTCAATCCTACAACATGTTAGGTGTTCCTAAACTGTCCCCCACACAAAATAGTCTGGATAGCCCAGGCAATAGGCTCCCTGGGTTGAAATGTTGCCACTCAATGCCTGGTTGGTTAATGGGAAACCACTCTTTGATCCAGAAACTGGCTTGCATTACAGAAAACCTGGATGGATGAAGGGGGAAATGTTAATCTCTTCCAGCTTTGTCTGCCTGGTTCTGAGGAGCATTAGGCAAGGCCTAGGGGAGAGAGGTAGTGGAACTGCAACAATCTATTCTGATTCTGTCTCCCTTACCTGGTGCCCCGTCCCCCAGTCTACTGGATTTGACTGTATTTCATGGTGGATGGGAATGGCAGATTAGAGATTGGTGTATCGCCCAGCCCACTGTTCAGCAGTCTCCCTTTCTGAGCCGGCAGTTAGTCTGGAAAGTGGTTTAGCTTTTTGTTGTGCTAAGGGACTTCAATATCCATGTGATTGTCAGAAGTGGCTCAGGACTTCATGCCCTCCATGATGACCATGAATCTGTCCCAATTAATATCTGGTGCCACCAATGCTGCAGGACATACTCTGGACCTTGTTTTCTGTGCTGGGTAGGAAGATGGTGATCGGGGTAGGAAGGAGCTTTCCATAGTTATATTGTCATGGATATACCACTATTTGGGCTTAGACTCACTGATACTCAGAACCTCCACAGCAATGAGAGGCTGATGGTCCACTTCAGAATGCTTATGAATCCAGGTGGATTCCCAATGGCTCTTAGGGAGTTCCCTTTTGCCTTGGCAAGTGATCCTCTCAAAGCCCTGACTGATCTCTGGAACAATGTAATGGCCAGAGGGGTGAATGTAATAGTTCCCAAACATCCCATCCCATGGAGCTGGTGGTCATGAGTGAGTCGGAGAATAGAGTGACAATAGCAGAAAACGTGGAGTGAGTCCAACCAAGCACAGGCTAGAATCCATAAGAAACTATACTTCTCTGCCACCATTGCATCTGTAGTGTCATCCAGTGGAACTGTCTCAAGTAAACAGGGGCCACTTGAGACAGAGGATTTATATGTTAATTCAAAAAGTCAAAAAAATCTAAAGGTAGATTTTGTATTATTACCAAAGACATTTCTGTTGAACATTATGGATAAAGAACTGGATGGTAAATATGGATCACTTCTTTGATATATGACAACAGCAGTAAGAATATTGTTTGCTTAAACTTGGAAATGGACTGAAGCACCAACAATCCAAGAATGGATTGTTAAGGTTGCTAAGTTAACCCAAGTTGCCAAACTGATATGTGTTTTGAAGGACAAACCAAATAAGATTTCTGAAAGACTGGAAACCATACTACCAGTAATTTTGGTAGTAGGATTATTTAGTTAGAACTGTAGTGGCAGAATAATATATTTAATCTTTCACTTTGTTTTTTCCTCCTTTCATTACCATTCAGATTTGGGTGGGTTCAGAGCCTTACTGTGTATTAGTTTTATGTCTCCCCCCTCCTTTTTCTCTTTTCTTCTTCTGTTGTTCTTCCTTCTGTTGCTTTATCTTTGATTATATACTATTTCGTACTGTTTGTACAAAAACTAATTTAAAAATTAATCTCAAAGAAAAAAAAAGGGAAGAAAAAGTAAGAAAAAAATTGTGCAGTTTGAGGATGCAGACAGGATTGGCGAGCCACATGTGTACTAGACCCTTGCTCTTCCTGGCGCCTGAAGGAGGACTGGCTGAGGGGATAAGGGGAGTGATGAATGCTTCACTATAGCAAAGTAGTTTCCCATCCATCCTAAAAGAGCCTGTGGTGAAGCAGTAACTGAAAAAATCCTCCCTGAACCCCACCGTCATAGAGAATTACAGGCCAGTCTCCAAAACTCCTTTTCTGTACAAGATTCTAGTGCATGTGGTGACCTCTCAGCTCCAAGGATTTCTGGATGAAATTGATTAGCTAGCTTTATTTCAATCTGGCTTCAGACCTGGGACAAAGAGAGCTTTAGTCACTTTAGTGAATGACCTATACTGAGAACTGAACAGGGTGAGTGTGTTTCTGCTGGTTCACCTGGACATCTCAGTGGCTTTCAATACTACTGACCATGTTATCCTTCTGGGTGTGCCTGTCTGGGATGGGACATGCAGGCACTGTTTTACAGTGGTTCCAGTCCTTCATAGAATGGTGAATTCTGAAGATGGTGCAGTGGGATTCCTGTTCAATGCCCTAGCTGTTGGCTTGTGGACTCCCTCAAGGCTCAGTTCTGTTCCTCCATGTTATTTAACATCCATATCAAATCACTGGGAAAGTTTATAAAGAGTTTTGGAGTTCAGTGTCACCAATATGCTGATGACACCCAATTCCACCTCTCTTTCCCATCAGATTAAAGGAAAGAGTCTTAAAGGAAAAAAAGGATTAAAGGAAACACTTAACACTCCCCCTGAAAATGTCTGGCTTGCAGTTTGAGTGTTCTCCTGACCTCAATCTGGAGCCTGGATGGCGAGGTTTCAGTAGTGACCAGGCGAAAATTTGCATAGTTAAACCTAGTGTGCCAGTTGCATCAGATCCTTGAGAAATCAGATCTGGCTATGGTATCACACACCCCGATTACTTCCCATTTATAACATACTCTGAGTGGGCTGCCTTTGGAAACTGTTCAAATACTTCATCAGGTCCAAAATGTTATGGTAAGAATGCTGACTGAGACCACTCACAGGGAGCTCCCTTATTAAAAATGGCTTTGCTGGCTACTGGTTCATTTCTGGGCACAATTCAAAGTGCTGATCAGGACCTTGAAAGCCCTAGAAAGCTTAGGTTCAGACTATCTAAAAGAGTGTGTTCCCCCTATACAAACATGCCAGAATCTTAATACCCTTAAGGGAAGGCTTTCTCTAGGGCCTATCACCATCACAGGTCCATTTGATGATGATACCAGTGAGACGTTCTTGGTGGCTATTCTCAGTCTGTGGCAATATAAGCTATCGTCCTCTCTGTTCCCCTTTCATGGTGGTTATGAACCTTCTTGTTCATGCAGGCTTTTAATGACTAATAGCATGCAGGGGGGTCTTTTTATGGAAGTGGGTACTCTAGTTTTAACTTTGGTATCTTTAAAAATAATTTTATATTATTTAATTTATTATTTTAAACAGTGGACTTTTAAATGTTTTTTAATTTGATTGTTATGTTTAGCTAGTTTTTTTTATTGTGTGTGAGCTGCCTTAGATCTCATTCTGGGAGAAAGACCACATATAAATGCAATTAATAACAACAAAAATCACAAGTTAAATCCATTAGAATGTTTTATCTTGAAGTGTCTTATTAAAAAGCTTATTTGATTTTATACTGTTTCTCCTCTGTGAATAAGTGGAATGGGGTCTGGATAATATGTGCATATTGTAGCATATTCTACATTTAATGGCTTTTCCTGTACTGCTGCTGGAATTCAGTAGCAATTTGACACTGCAGGTGCAGTCTGCAATATGCTCTGGGTGATATGAACTGTCTCCACTTTGCATTACAGAAAAAAGCCTCACAAACCACACTACATTCTGCAATCAAGGGGGAAGTCATCATTATATGTTCATAATGTTTTGAACTGAAACCAGCACAGTGGTGCTACAGGATAATGTGCTAGCCAATATTGCCTAAATCGAGCACAGTCATTCACTCAAAACTTACATAGTGTCCTATGGTATTGGCATAGGTGTCTGCAATCCACGACATCTCCCTTTCACCTGTGCTCATATCAGGAGCAGGCACATCAACACCAGGCCCTGTTGCAAGATTGAGAACATTAACACAATTTGCATACCAGTACTGATTACTGCCACAGTTGTTGAAAGTCATAAAAAAAGTTGAGTGATCAAACACTGCAGCAACTCTTTTAAATGAATTTCTACCATAACAGTTCTCTACAAACCATTAAGATTTCTTACAATGTTGACAAAAAGCTTACAAAAGCAATTTTTAAAAAGCAGTAATTCAAGCATTAGTGCACAATGTAAGTGGCATTATAAAAACTGAAAAGCACAGTGTCAGATAGCAGCGTCCACTGTATACAGTCACCTCTCCTTTTTCACAGAGGATCTGTTCCGGACCCCCCATGAAAAAGGGAAAACGCAAATATTCAAGCCCTATTGGCTTGAATGGAAGTGCATGCCCACAGTGGCAAGCAGGTGCGTGCCATGGGGGCGAGCAGCACGCTGAGGGAGTGCACTCCATTTTATGTCCCTCTGTTTGTCCCTCAAGATAAGTGAGGGTCACGGACTTCAAGTATCCAAAAACAGAGGGACAACTGTATTTTGAAGCAATATTACGAAGCCTTGTGGTTTTTTTGGTTTGCTATGAGATGGAGTTTCAACTTCCTTCATCAATTTCCTTTGATACAGGCAGAGTTTAGACCAGGATGAAAAGCTAACAGGGTAGGAAGACTGCAAACTGAGCAATTTAGAAGACCTGCATTGTTTACAGAGCTATTAGCTATTCAGTAACAGTGCTGTACTCTCAGCATAGCCACATTAACAAAGCAACCAGAGTTTGGAATTCTCAGAAAAGGAAGCAAAATCTGTTAGAAGTACAGGAGAGATGAGATGGAATCAAAGAAACCCTGATCTGGATCCTAAATCAACCTAAGGAGATTTTTTAAAAGTCCACCCACTTTTCTTCCCAGCAATCACAGCACTCTCACTGAGATGGGCCCTGACTCCATGCAGAGATGTTGGGATGGACTCAAGTAACTGCACAGGGATGGGATGGAAAGCTTTTCTTCTTAACTATCATAGGATCTGAGCCTTTATGTATAGTTATAGAGACAGGGTTAAAACAGAAAGCTATTTACTTAAGACTTAAATTTAAACAACTAAAACTGATAGCTCAACACAAATAAAAGGTGGCACTCACTGCGCATAATCAAGCTATGGACTGATTGTTAGCAGAGATTAAACCTTTTTAAAAATGTTTGATTGTGTAAGCACACTATGCTCAGAAGAGTTATTTTAGGCACGCCTATGACCTTACAAGATGCCTAGAATTTGACACTTTTCTCTGCCTCCTGCCCAATGATATATGAAGCAATGCACTGAACTTCTCTCTATTCCAAAAGACACTGTCATGAATATATAGGGAAATTCAAGTCCAGATGTTCCTTGGATAACCATAATTAGCCATATTGTTAGTTGAATTTAAGAGTAAACTGGATAAATCAGATGAAAGGCTTCTTTAGTCCAGCACTGGCTAACTAATTTCCTATTGGAAATTGAAGTTGATAAGCAAAATGTGAATGCAACTACATCCCCTCCTCCCTTATGCTTTCCAGCAGCTGATACAGTTACTGACTGCTTCTGATGCTAGACAGAACCACTGCAAGCCCCATCTTCCACAAAACTGTCCAATCCCCCTTTATAGCTATTCAAGTTGATAGCCATCATTTCATGGTAGTAAATTCTAGTTTTAAGTATGCCCTGCTGGAAGAACTCTTTCCTCTTATCTGCCCTGACTCTCCACCATTCAGCTTCAACAGACAGACGTGAATTCTATTGGTAGAAAAAAAGAAAGAAAACTCCACCAATCTACTCACTCACACCATTCATAGTTTTAATACCTCTCTATCATGTCTTCTCTACTTTTTTTCCCATAGATGAAAACAGCCTCAAACAATGGATCCTGGCCAATATGGCAACAGTTGCTAGTCAAGCTTTTACCAGACATGAACACTCATCATGTTTTTAGACTATAGTTGCTATCACACTTAACCCCAGTCATGCTGGCTAGAGAAGGCAGGTTGTAACCCAACTTTTGGGGACTCAGGGGTGCTCTTATGTTCAAACTTCAACAGATATTAAGACAAATGGTATCCTCTGATGTTGTATGAGGTGCTTGGCATCATCTGGAGCCTTTAAGTTCTGAGCACTGACCGTCCTGATGCATTTATCTAGTCATTATTAGTAGAAAGGAAGGAAAAACAAGCTGAACATCGAATTCAACATGACCAATTCCCAGGTTCTCACATAAAATGCTTTATTTTATAAAATAAGAGTTAGGCATCCTCCTTTCTTAGGATGTTGGAGAACTTGCTAAATTAAAATCCACTATGTCATTAATATTGGGGAACAGACAGTATTGGGTATGTTATGTGACAATTTTAGGCAACCCTCTGCTCAATAATGAAGCTGGTGGGTGGAAAGTGATAATTGGCAAGTTGCACACTCAATTCTCAGTAAGACAGAAAATCGTATCTGGACTGTACTACTCCACACTACAGTAGGAATTCATATGATTGGATGCTCCTTCATATACAATTATCTATCAAGTAAAGCAGCTCAAAGAGAAATCCAAGTCACAACTCCTTTCTTCAACCTAATTCATTATGGGAGAAAATTTACGAAACAGAGAATAGTTTAGTCACATGACCCTTTAATCAGAAGCGGTACAGGCTAGATCATCACTTCTAATTCAGCAGTTTTACTGGAAGACTTTAAAAGCTCTCTAGTAGTCTTATATATATTCAGAGGTGATAGATGCAATGGTTACACTATGATACCTGAATACTCTGGTGACTGCTTTTACTTTTATGGAAGAATGAAAGCAGAGAATATAGCCAGACCACATTTCCCACAGAAATCTGCACAGTAATTGCCATATTACATACCAATAAAGCCTTTCTTTGCTAGTTCTATGGTAAACCGTCTTGTGATTTTTTCTAATTCATTATCCTGTAACAACAACAAAAACACAGCTTAAATCCAGTTAATTAGACAGCAACCACTTATACATCTGTTATTATGTTACCAAGTTAAGGTATGTACAACATGAGTGTTTCCATCCCATTTGCTTTTCTAGCCTTGGTAACACACAACTCAGCTTGTGACAGCTCCACTGCTCTGCTTTGCTTCAGATGCACCTTGGAAATGGAATGTAACTCTAAGGGGGTTGCAGACTGCCAGAAATAGTGCAAATTGAGTCCACTTTTAGGGTTAGGGTTAGTGCTAGGGAATCATGGGAATTTTTTTTCTGAGACATTGAGCCTTCTCTGTCAGAGAGCTCTAGTGCCACAAAAAATACAGTTCCCATGATTCCCTAACCCTAACCCTAAAAGTGGACTCAATCTGCACTATTTCTGGCAGTTTGCAACCCCCCCTAAGAATCAGCCCTCCTGCCTTTCTGCTGCTCGGCTGTTTTGAGAAGAGTTGGGGCTGGTTTTCACACTTCTAAGGTATCACAAATACCTTGGAACTGCAGTACAGTTGCAGGAATGATTATTTGCTGCAACTCTAAAGTTTGGAGTGGTGAGGGAAGTGTGATTAAATCCAATCTTGTAATGTCTTTGAAGAACAGCACACTGCCAGAAGAGGTTTTGCTGGTGCCTCCTTCTGAGGCTGAATGCATGTGTCTTGCCCAAGGTCACCCAGTGGGTTTCCATGGCCGAGCAGGGATCTGAATCCTGGTCTACAGAGTCATAATCTAATACTCAAACCACTACACCACACTGGCCTTTTTAAGAATGTATGCTCTACAGTAAAAATTATCAGAACCCACTACTTCTCAACCTAAACATGCTGGGTAAAGCATATATCTATGGTGTGTAGACTTACTGTATAATTTCTAGGATTGATCTTAACACCAGCCTTTGCACCACCAAACGGCACATCTGAAAATAAATTTTTGTGCTTATATTAAAACAACTGATAATAGTGCAGAGTAAGAGTAACTGAAAATGAACAAACATACTAGAGAGGATCAGTTTTGATTGTTTAGGGCTTTGTACACTGATCATTAGTTACAAAACAAAGATAAAGGAATAAAATCTAGAAAGTGAAAAGTTGAATTCTACTGAGCCAAAGACAGATTCCACACATTTTCAAACCCACTATCCTGTTTGATCCTTCACTTCTCTTTCTGATTTTTGAGACATAGACTGTTTGGTTATTGACTGGGAAATTAATGAATTCAAAATATATTGGGGCATGTAGCCAACATTTGTTAACCTGAAGTTGTAGAATGGTTTGTGATGGTTCCCAAGCATGTGTAAAAAATTTGTCCCAATTTCTGAAGCACCAAGTCCCCCCCTCCCATGAAAGACATGGAAATTCATATGAAGAAATAAGATGAATAATCAAAATAAAATTTACAAACATGAATAGTTTCTACTCTCATCCCGTTCAACTAGTTCAGTGCTAACTTAGAATTTCTTTTAATTCTAAGTAGAACATTGCTTCATTAAAAAAGAACAATTTAAGCAGAACTGAAAGAAAAATATGTAATTCTGCAACTGCCATCATCCCTCACAATTAGCTATGCCAAACAGAGCTGACACAAACTGTAATCCAACACTTGGCAAAACTACATGTTCCTTACCTCTATTCTATATACTTAAAAGCTATTATGGAAAATTTTAAGATTTAAAATGAACTTATGAATCAACTTAAGGTTCTTATTTAGCATCAACAAAGAATGAGTGATTAGATATGTACCTTAACAAGCATTACTTACCAACTACTGCACATTTGTATGTCATTAGAGAAGCCAGAGCTTTCACTTCATCAACACTCACTTCTGTACTGTAACGAATGCCTGTTAAGAGAAACAGGAACATTAGACCCAATGCATTTTATATTCTTTTACACAAGAAGCAGAAATAAGCCACAAAGATTGAGGTCAAACTTGTTATTTTTGCAGGAAGCACTGCAAAGGAAACTCTTTGGGAAAAGCTCCATGTCTCCAATTTTGCAGAGTTCTCTGAAGACTGACAAAGGAGATCCTAAATCTGCATGCAACACAGTAATCCAGAGATTCAATAGTTCTCCTAGATTTAGAAGAAGAAATTCAATACCCCTCCTAAATTAAAGCAATTAATAAGTATGGCAAGAAACTTACTGACACAATCAGCTCTGGGCATTTGTGTAAGCAGCACTGCAGTTCTGGCTTCTATTTTATAATGTTTTTGACACAACAACTATAGTTAAGGTTTTTATGCACTGGTGCACCCACGTCTCCACATTTTGTTATTAATGGGTATTTTGAAAATTACAAGCATAATATGGGATGTAACAACAGAAGTGATCAGTAGTGCTCATCTATAATGTCCAAAGCCACAATGAACAATTTCTACTCCAAAATGTGTGTGTGTGTTTGTCTTTAAGTCATCTGTCAATTTATGGCAACTCCATGAATTTCCAAAATGCTTGAGCATAAACAATTACCTTATTTTCTGGCGTATAAGACTACTTTTTAACCTGCAAAATCTGGGGTTAAAGTGGGGGGGTCGTCTTATACGCCGGGTATAAGGAGGTTCATGGTGGGTTTGCCTTAGTGTCATCAGCAGCTGGAAATGACTTGAAGGTGCACAGCAACAACAACAACAGTTTTGGAAGTCATACTCTTCCCAAACTCTATATTTTAACTGGAAAAGTGGTGGGTCGTCTTATACGCCCAGTTGTCTTATACGCCGGAAAATACGGTATCTCTTCCGTCCCTTGATCATGTAGAGCAAAACTGAATGTCTATATATATTTATGTGTTTTTTTGCAGAAGTGGGAAGATTTTCCTTTAAAAAAAGAACAGTGAATTACTTCTCAATGTCCAGGGTGTTCAGATCACCCCACAAACAACTAAGTACTATTTTAGCTGAAGTAAAACATGTAATCTCACAGCTACTCTTGGAAGAGTACAGAAAAGGGGTGTGTGTGTAGAAAAATAAGTGTCTAGATCAAGGGAAGTAATAGTGCAACTTTATTCTGCTTTGGTCAGACCTCATGTGAAAACTGTATCCCGTGTTTAAATATTTGAAGGGACGTCATATTGAGGATGAAGCAAGCTTGTTTTCTGCATGGACATGGAACAAGGATTCAAGATATTCCACCTAAACATTAGGAAGAACGTCCTGATGGTTATGAGCTATTCAACAATGGAACACACTCCCTCAGAGTGTGGTGGTTTCCTTCTTTGGAGGTTTTTAAACAGAGGCTTGATAGGGATGCAGTCTCACTATTGTATGTAGTATGCCACACAATTAAGCAATGGAATAAGTTCACAAGCAATGACTATGTCCAGCAACAGGCGTTACTACTAGAGCAATAGCCCTGACTTAACAATGATAGTCTGATAAGTATGCAGGTGCAATGGAGAAGAGGAGAAGTTTTTATTGTCATCATTTCTCCAAGTCAATGGAGTGGGGAGGGATGGTTTTACTAAATAACATACTGCTGAAATGGTGAGACACTTCTTTGTGGGAAGAAGTAGCGACATATACATCTCCCCCTTACATTGAATCGGCTAGAAGACCAGATGAATAACTAGATATATGAATATGATTAACTTATCCCTTTATTGTACATGAAAGAAAACTGCTTCAGGCCTTTTTCACAGACAGTTCACTGCTATTTTATGTTTTTAACCAGGCACATTAACATAACTAGCCACCATTTTATGAAACAGAAGCAGATAATACCACTGGAGAAGCAGTGAAAAAGATCTATATGGAAGTTACATTGTAAACACTTCCTCTTCAGAAGTATACAGTACTGCTTTGATACTCTTTAAAACCCTTAGGACAAAAGATGTTTTTCTGTTACAGAAATCTCCAATTACAGAATGACTCATAGCCAGGCAAAACACTTTCCACTGAAACCAGTTCAGAATCATTTTCGCTGGCACACCCAAAGTTAAGAGACATCATGATTCATTAACAAGTAATTCTCTTTTCTCCACAATACAGCATTAGTGGAAGTTACTCCGTAAACCTCAGCAAACTTACAGGATGAGAAATATAACCTCATTTTGTGAGAGAACAACCAAGGCTGAAACTATATGTTTTAACACATTTCCCTCATAAATGTCTCTAAATTGACACCAACATAACTACTCAATTATCAGTAGTTCAGTAACAACTCTCAACATTCAGTTGATAAATGTCAATGATGCATATAATTTGGCTAGTAACTACAGCAGAACTACAAAACAAATACTTCAAAAATCTCATTACGCTGTTCAAATGTGAACACAGACAACATATATTTATCCCATAATTTTAAGCACATATTCAAATGTCTATTTTTTCCAATTTCCCAGCTAATTTTAATATGCCCAACTGGATTTTGTAATTTAGCATTAGCCTAGTTTGTTCAATTGTCTTCATTTTATTTTTCCTTCTGAAGTACTGCATTAAGGTTTGGGTGCCTCATTGAAGAAGGATTTAGGCAAGCTGGAACAGGTTCAGAGCAGGGCAACAAGGATGATAAGAGGTACGGAGGTTGAAGGAGCTGGGCATTTTCTGTTTGGTGAAGAGAAGACTGAGAGGTGACATGATTGCACTTTTTCAATACTTCAAGGGCTGACAAAGAATGGAGGGGCAGGCCTGTTCTTTCCTGTCCCAGAGAGTAGGACCAGGTCTAATGGGCTGACATTACAAGATTTCGACTGACCATCAGAAGGTACTTCTTGACAGTACAAGTGGTTTGGCAATGGAATCAATTGCCTAGAGAGGTGGTGGGTCTCCTCTGGAAAAAACAGTCTGGACAGCTACCTGTCAGGGATGTTTTAGCTGGAGATTGTGTATTGAACAAGGGATTGGACTCAACAGACTATGAGACCCCTTCCATATGATTTTGTGTACCTCTGAAATGCCTGGCAACCCCATGCTATAATTCTGTCAAACGTTAACCATGGAGTCCCATTGGAGGACTCCAGATGCCTAGAGAAATCTTCTTTCCAGACACGGGTAAGTGATACCACAGTTACCAATCCCATGGATACGGGGGTTGAACTAAATTGTGAAAACTCCTCTGTTGTATTTATGGATATTACCCCACCTCCCATTGCAAACACTGAAAGAGAGAGGTAGAAAGGAAAGAGGCTTCTTAATTTCTTCCCCTCAGGCTATTCTGTTCTCCTGAAGGTCATGGGGATAATCACAGGAATGCTATTTACAGTAGGAATATAGCCTAAGGGGGAGAAATTACAGAAACTCCAATCTTCCCCTTTGTTCAAATACCTCAGTACTACTACTGTAAAAATGCAAACCATTCCTAAGGAGAACCCCAATCCTAAGGAAATCTTCATATGCAGTTTGGTTCCAACAGTCTGAAAAAGGCAAGGAATAATTATGAGAGGATGCTGAAAAGTTCTCAGCCTGACCCACTTCCCAAAATCTGAGTGTAATTTAGGGCCTTGGCAGACTGCCAGAAATAGTGCACATTATTAAATTGAGGCACTGCCCTGGCTCAGTGCTAGGGAATCATGGGAACTATAATTTATTGTGGCACCAGAGCTCTCTGACAGAGAAGGCTCAATGTCTCAGAAAAAAATACAATTCCCATGACTCCCTAGCACTGAGCCAGGGCAGTGCCTCAATTTAATGTGCACTATTTCTGGCAGTCTGCAAAGGCCCTTATTCACTATATCTTGAAATAGTGTTTATTTTGGATTCTAAATTGCCAGTTTGCAGGATCATAACTCTAATGTCTGTTCCTCGCCCCCCCAATCATTGATATAACCATGTCCAAAACATTTCAAGTGCTGAACTCTGGGCTGACATGAAGTTCTGTAGAAGAAAATTCCAAAAGGAAATCCATGAATGTATGAAGCAAACACTGAGTGACAAGTGTCTGTCATACTCAACAGTAAAAAAGTGGCGTGACAACTTTCAGCATGGAGATTTTGAGACAGAAGATGCAGCAAAGTTTGGGAGGCTGTCAATAGTGTCAACTCCTGAAATTGTTGAGTGTGTTTGTGCCCTGATTTTGGGCAGATCAACAAATCCCAATTAAAACAATTGATGAAACACTAGAGCGATCCCAGGAATGCACTGGGGTTTGTAATCCATAAGCACTTGGCTGTACAGAATCTGTCAGCCAAGTGGGTACTGAAATGTTTGAATGGTGATCAGAAAGAAAATCAAGTAGTTACCTCCAAGTTGTTTTTGCAGCATTTTGAGCAATCTATTGATTTTTTCTTTTTCTTTTTTTGGAACGACTCATCATTGTTGATGGAACATGGTTATATCACTATGATCCAGAAACCAAACAACAGTCCTTGCAATGGCAGCACTTATGTTCTCCACAGCCGAAGAGGACTGCAGGCAAGGTCATGGTCTAAGTTTTTGGGATAAGGAAGCATTTTGATGACTGACTATCTTCAGAAAAGCAGTATTTCAGTGATCAGAAATCAGAATTTTTTGGAAGAGTTAAAGAAAGTTGAGAAATAATGTGCCAAGTGTGTTGAACTCCAGGGTGAATATGTGAAATAGCCTGTAAGTTTCATGGCTCTAGGTCAGGGGTAGGCAACCTTTCCCCTTTAAGGGCCGAGGGACTTCAGCTCCCAGAAGCCTCAGCCATGTTGGCGAATAGTCCCATGTTGGCCAACAGCTCCTGGGATTCTGGGAGCTGAAGTTCTTCGGCCCTTAAAGGAGAAAGGTTGCCTACCCCTGCTCTAGGTCATTCCTTTCTTGGTCAGTCTGAGAACTTTTCAGCACCCCATCATAAAATTGGGAAATGTCTCATGGAGAAGCAGAGTATAATAGAGATCATAACTGTTTCCAATATATTGCATATAGTCATGTATATGTCTAGAAATGTTGGTAAAAAAATTGACCCAAAAATCTGAGTTGACTTAGCACTGAGCTAAGTAAGTAGTGCTTTCTTATTTTTTTAAAAAGGAACCATCCCCTGGTGAAAGGCAAGAGAGTAACCTGTCCTAAAAGCACTGATTTATACACGAGTATATATGGTAAGTATATATGACTTCAGCTCCCAGAAGCCTCAGCCATGTTGGCCAATAGTTCCATATTGGCCAATAGCTCCTGGGATTCTGGGAGCTGAAGTCCCTCGGCCCTTAAAGGGGAAAGGTTGCCTACCCCTGCCCAAAACACACATTCCATTTAAAAATGACATTTCTCTGCATTATATATGTACAGTAAAATTATACAAATCATTTGCAAAAGTATTCTTAATGTAACATGTGAAAATGTTACTAAATTTTTGATCTTCCCAGAGTGCACCAAGTTAGCACTAAGGAAAGCTGCCTTAACAATGTCTATTTAATACAACAGTGAAACATTAATAGCTATGCTTAAATAAAAGTGCTTAGTAACAAAATCAGAACAGAAGAGTCAATAACAGGAATAAAGATTAAAAGATTTGAATATAAAATAAAGACATATGCTGATGACATGGCAATAACTCTGTCCAATCCACTGAAGAGTATTACACCTTTACTAAAAACTATTAATGAATACGGTGAGTTGGCAGGCTTAAAAATAAACGAGAAGATGACAAATATGTTAGTAATAAATATGACGAAGAAGGAAAGAGATAAACTTCAACAATTATCAAGATTTGAAATGAAAAAGAAAATAAAATATATGGGAATTTTCCTTACATCAAAAAATTCAGAATTATTTAAAAATAATTATGATAAGGCCTGGCAGGAAATAAAAATGGAATTACAGAGATGGTCCAAAATTAATCTTTCTTGAATAGGAAAAATATCAACTATTAAAATGAATGTGACTGTCAATATGTAATTCTTATTTCAATCCTTGCCAATAATAACTAATGACAAACCGTTTAAAAAATGGGGAAAAGATTTATCTATATTTATTTGGAACAAAAAGAAGCCCAGAATAAAATTTAAAATTCTGCAGGATACTAAAGAGGAGGGCTTGGCATCCTGAACCTAAATTTATATTACCATGCTTGTTGTCTGGATTTGATTAGAGATTGGGTTAAAATTAAAGATGAAAAACTTTTGCAGTTAGAGGGTCATAAACTACTGTATGGCTGGCATGCATATTTGATCTATGATGAAGTCAAAGTAAATAAAGACTTCATTAACATTATATCAGAAAATCATTACTGAAAGTATGGCAGAGGTACAGAACAATATTTATACAAAAATTCCCAAAATGGACTTCAGTTAACAAGGCTTTTTACAGAAGGGAGAGAATGAAAGAAGGAGAGTGGGTCACCTATAAGGATTTATTGATAATGGAAAGAGGGGAAATACAGAATGAAGACAATGGCAGAACTATTAAGCAAAGATCTAAAATGTAATTGGTTTCTTTAGAGAAAAATTACAGAAAAATTTAAAATGGACAAGAAATTACTTCAAATAGAAAAGGAAGAAACGGAATTTGAAAAATTGATGATTTATGAGGTACAACACACCATTTTGAAATTTTACAAAATGTTGCTGAGACTTAATATGGAGGAAGAAACATTAAAACAATTCATGGTCAATAGGGCGCAAGATATAGGAAGACCCATATTGTTAGAAGATTGGGAGAAAAATTGGGGGAAAAGACTGAAATATACTTTAAGTTATGATATTAAAGAAAACTATTATAAAATACAATATAGCTAGTACCTAACCCTGGAGAAACTATCAAAAATTTACAAAAATAGTAAGAATAACTGCTGGAACCATACGGAGGTTCAGGGTGCACTAATGCATATGTGGTGGGAATGTAAAAGAGCAAGGAATTATTGGAAACAAATTCACATTGAAATAGAAAAAATATAGAGGTTAAGATGAATATGGAACCCTCCACATATTTGTTGGGACTGGTAAATGAAGAAATTGAGAGAAAGTTTGACAAAATTATATTTTATATGATATCTGCAGCAAGATCTGTCCTAGCTAAGAAATGGAAAAGTAAAGAAGAACTAACAGTAAATGAGTGGCTACTTAAATTATATGGTATAATGGAACTTGATGAATTACCGTATTTTCCGGCGTATAAGACGACCTTTTAACCTGCAAACTCTGTGGCTAAAGTGGGGGGGGGGTCCGTCTTATACGCCGGGTATAAGAATAATTAAGATAGAAGTGCTAAAACTCTATATTTTGACTGGGAAAATGGGGGGACGTCTTATACGCGGGTCATCTTATATGCCGGAAAATACGGTAACATGTATGTTGAGGGACCAACAAAAAACAAATGTGAAAGAAAATGGACACCAATCATAAAGTATTTATCACAAAGATGGGGTGAAAAGAGCATGGTCGCTCTCAAAGAATAAAAAGAGAGATACTGAAAGAGTGTGTAATTACACAGTTTTAGACAAAGAAGAAAAAAGAAAGTTCAGTACTTGTATATATGGTGTGGGGAGGGCAAATGTGAAAGGATGATGAAATTAGAAATGGAATATAAGAAGGAATAAAGGAGTCTATGCAGTTGTAAAGAAAATTGTGGGGTAACCAGAAAGTCAGGAAAAAGAGTGATTATGTGGAATAATCATAGTAAAGGAGGGAAGTCATTTTTATGTTGTGATCTTAGATCAGAGGTAGGCAACCTTTCCCCTTTAAGGGCCGAGGGACTTCAGCTCCCAGAAGCCTCAGCCATGTTGGCCAATAGTCCCATGTTGGCCAATAGCTCCTGGGATTCTGGGAGCTGAAGTCCCTCGGCCCTTAAAGTGGAAAGGTTGCCTACCCCTGTTTTAGATTTATGTTATGTTAGTCAATGTATTGTTTATGTTAGTAGTTTAAATGTGTAATTTGTTTTTATGTCAAATAAAAATAAAAAATATAATAAATATGCAATATTTTTAGTAATCAAATGTTCATTAAAAACGATGATGGTTATGCTGACAATAAAAGCTTATTTATATGTTCAGAAGACATGGGCCCTGAGCAGACAGGCCAAGATAACACAGACCATGTTATATTGCCTGGATCCCTACCTGGATTGTTCCCCAGGTTGGCACAGGGATGGATGGGTGTTTACATGCCTGCCCATCCCTGCGCCAGAGACCTGCTACCACCATGTACCCCATTACCTTACTCGGTTGTCACCACTATTGAAAAGACCCCTGTTGCAGCACCTGATATAGAAACAGGGCACCAGGTGCCACATTTCCACATCAGACATGGCAATGAGGGTCTTCTCACTACTGGCAATGGTGGAGTAAAGTTAAGGGGCACGCAGGGACATCTGAAATATTGGGGTTTGCCAGTGAGTTTCCACAAAACTCTGTGGCAAACAGCAGGTCATTCTGACCCATGTTAAGGCCCCTTTGACCCAGGATTGGTCCAGATCCACTGGATCCATGTCAGGTCTGCCTGATCCTGACCTGGTCCCAGCCCAGGGCTAGGTGAACTTGGTCAAATCATAGTCTCTCAGCCTCAGAGGAAGGCAAGCACCCTCTAACAAAATCTTGCAAAGAAAATGTCGTGATTAAAACTTCACCTTGGGGTCACCATAAATTGGAAATGACTTGAAAGCACAGATTTAAAAGTATGCTTTGTGTAGGCACAATATTAAGAAAATATATTTCACATGAGTGATAGAACAGCTTTTAAGATTTTACCTTCTTGGCAATTATTCAAAAGATAATTGTGATTTTAAATTATAGAATCCACTGTTTAATAACCTATGCTCCAGAGGTGCACTTAGTTAAAAAGCAAACTCTTTTTATAATGGCTACAACCTTAAGCATATTAAAAGTCTTTACAATATGCAAGTTTGAGATGGTATAAAATGTCTGTTATTACTGGAGAAGATTTCCTGTTTGAACCAGGACTCTAGACAATCATCTACTCTTGCTAATAATGGAATAGGTCAGATGTGTAAATTATTATAGGATCGATAATTTATTTTCCGGTTCCTTACCTAAAACTTTCTGTAGAGTTTTGTTAAGAGAAGGCAGGCAGCTTTTGCCAAAGTTTGCTGTATACTGCTAGTCCTATTTCCTGTACTCTGTTTGGATACATTTAGTTCTCTAGGCAGCTGTCCATATGATGAACAAGAGCAGCTGTGGTTTCCTGTAAAGCACAGTCTCTGAGCACACAATCAAGTAGGCAAAGTGGAAGCTTGGAGAAATAATTTTGTATCAGTTATAAACTGTTGCCCAGCGCCAAATAATGTTCAACTGTCAAGAATTACATTGAAATGGATTTCTTCTTTTATTCGTCTCTGGAAAGGGTTTATGATCTCACTGTTCTACCATACAGCCTTTTAATTACTGTATTTTGAAAATAGGTGAAGTCAAACAAGCAGGCCAAAATACTCAACTTCTTCATTATGGAATAAATCCCATTGAGATCTATGGGATTTGTGAGTAACATGTTTTAGCTTGAACCATTACAAGAAAAATGTAAATTACTAGCAGAGTAACAAAAGCAGCAAGACAAAGTATCACATTATTTGCTAAAATAACGAATACCATGTGGCCAACAACTCTCAAAGAAAATCAGAAAAAGGATACTTTTATATAAGCCTGTAGTCACTTTCATCACTACAAACTAAGAAGGCAGCACATTATTCTGCTTAGCAAAACTCACCAAGAAAAAAAAACTATTAATAGTTTATCAAAACAATTCAAGAATTAGCTAGCTGTCAAATGAAATTCAATTGTGTGGATAATAAAAGTTTTCTGCAGTACTTCACATTCTGCAATACTTCAGGCTCAAAAATTGATTCCAGCAGTCAAAATTCAGGTTCTGAATAGGAATGGATGAAATAGTGATGCTTGGGGTTTTTTGGCTTCATTCCCATTACAAAATAAATTGTTTTTGAGTCAAATTGATGAAGCAATTTAGCACCAAATAGACGTTCACACTATTTGAACCATGATCGAACTTACCCGTTTCAATTTAATCCACTTCGCATTCACATTCAACAATGGATTGATTCAACATGGAGTCACCTCACAGGGGTGATCATGCCACAGGAACCGTATGAAATAGACAGCGCAGTCACACTTGCACTGAATTGATTCATTTCAAAAGAAGTGGGGTATGCCACGGATCCAGAAGAACTGGTTTAAATGGGCTTAGCGCTGCACACCCCTCAGCAAACCACCCCAGAAATTCAGCACAAGTACGAACAAGGGCCATTTAAACCTGTTCAGATCAGTTTGAAAACCACTTTATTATGTAGTGGGAATGAGGCCATAAATTCTAAAATTTGATCCATCCCAGTTCAGTGTCAGAGTTTCTTTTAGTTTATAAAAATTGGTTTCTATTTTCATGCATCTTTTTCAAAATATGAATTCTTTGTTCTTCAGATGTATGCATATGTGACACTTTTAAATATAGACATTTTTGCAAATTACTCATTTTTCATTGAATAAAGTGATTTGTGCATACACACAGACACCCAACATGGTTTCAAGTGCATGCATTTTTTTATTTTTTTATTTTTTGAGAAGCACACCTTTTCCAAACTCTATAGAAAAGTTTGGGAAAATATTGTTGTTGTGTGCTTCCAAGTCGTTTCCCTAAAGCAAAACTCTTACGGAGTTTTCTTGGCAAGATTTGTTTAGAGGAAGTTTGCCATTGTCTAGATCCTGACATTTTACTTTATTCCAGAATCTGTTCAGGTTCAAAATGGTCAGATTTGGTTAGGCAACAATGAAATAGTTCAGAAAGATTAAATCTGATAGGATGCACTATTCTCTGGATCTAATCATTGTCTGCTACTAATAGTGGTCATATACTGAACAGACCAAGAGTTTTGCTTTACTATTTATGTCCACTGGCTGTTGACCCTGTTTTGGGCATGCAGTTTACAATATCATTTTTTTGCAAAAGCAAGTGACAACACTTTGAGCCACTATTCAGATATTTAGCTCCCCCATTTGCACTACACAGAGATGTGTGAGGACTAAGTAATTTATTTAAAGAGTTATAAAAAACCTATAAGGACTACAAGAACATTCACTATCATGAGAGAAAGGGACACTGCCCCATAATAATCACACGGCTTGGATGTAGATGGTTGCAGTTTCCACACCAGTACATCAATAATTAAAGATCCCCAGGAATAAAGGTGTGAAAAAAAATTAACATTCAAAGCATTCTAAGGGGGGTTGCAGACTGCCATAAATAGTGCAAATTGAGTCCACTTTAAGGGTTAGGGTTAGGGAATCATGGGGACTGCAGTTTATTGTGGCACCAGAGCTCTCTGACAGAGATGGCTCAATGTCCCAGAAAAAAAAAAAAAACAATTCCCATGATTCCCTAGCACTAACCCTAACCCTAAAAGTGGACTCAATTTGCACTATTTCTGGCAGTCTGCAACCCCCCTAAATTATTTGGAAATTCTGACAAGTCATATGTGTTGAGAGATGAAAGAAATATTTAAAAACCTTGAACAGACTGACAATCTAATGTGTGTGAGCTTTTAAAAAAAATCCACTTTGGCCTTTTGACTTTAATCTTCAGAGAATTTAACACTGATCCTGATAAACAGCACGTCTTATCTTTCAGCTTAGTTGTTCCGTCCTAGATTAATCATTTCTTTCAACTATGTAGAATGCAAATGAGAAAAGCCAAATTTACTTTGCTATCTGTGCGGTGATTTGAAGTTCCAATGTTTACCTTACCCTATGTACCCCAAAGGCTTATGGCATACTTTAGAAACCAATTATCATAGGCTGACCCAAATACTTCATTTCTTTTACATCAGACATGGTACAATTTCAGTCATTCCCAGTCAGCATAGCCAATGGCTACTGTTTTGAGTATAGCAACAGGTGCAAGCCAACAAATCTGGTGGCCACCAAGCAGGTGTTGGCTAGTATGGAAGGCACCAGGCAAGGGAAACCCTTTATCAATAAGCCCATTATCAAAAGACTATCAAGCATCAGTGTGTGTTTGTCTTCATACACAGACAACATAGAAAGTCTTGTGAAAGTTTCAAAAAACAGTCTGTAATAGGCCTATAGGTTAGCTATTCAAAGCTGCCTCAAACTCCACTAAAGACACTTTTCAGTAACTTTTGGGACCCCAGCTTTAACCTTTGTTGCAAAAGAGTCATCGTGGAAGCATAACCAACCTTTCTGACAATAATGTCAAAGTCTGAAGTGTAGCACGTTACAGGCACACACTGCCTTAACTTTGGCTTCTATTCTATTGAGCTAAGAAGCACAACACTTCAGACAGTAGCAGAAGTTTCTCAATATGCCATTGCCAGTTCCATTCCAGGGATGCAACAAATTTCTATTCATTGGTATCCTCACATGAAATAAATGGTGGCAATGTAATACCTAGTAGACAGATTTATGTGAAACCTAAAATATGCCATCAGTTTCAATTCTAAGAGCAAATGAAGTGTGAAGACAGAAATGAATATGGTGTGTTGGTTACTCTCCTAGTCTTGAGTATAAACCAGAGCAGTTGAATGGCTAGTATTGAGATTAAAAGTCTTGCATATAAGCTTCCAGTTGATCATGATGCTCACTGGGCAAGATGTTCTCATGCAAAAAAGAATATGAATCTGATGTGGATTCATATCCTTGGGGAAGAGCACAATGCAAATGTAATTAAAAAACCTAACAATTGTTTCAAAGGAAAATCTATACTAGATAAACTCTTTCAGTACTTAACTGTTTATAATTCCTACTGTTCTTACATAGAAAATGCTGAGCAATTAATATCTCAAAACTGAAAGAAAATTTGGCCCTGAAAATACTCTGGGGAAGGAAATAAATCTGAGGATAAAGTAAATTACTAAACTGGTTGCAGTCATTATACAGGGAGTCCTAGCGGCATTCTGTACATTGGCAGATACTTCTTGAGGGTGCATCTACGCTGTATAATTAATGCAGTTTGACACCACTTTGAGTGCTGTAGCTCTATCCCATGGAATCCTGGGATTTGTAGTTTTGAAAGGTATTTAGCCTACTCTTTCTAGGAGTGCTAGTGCCAAAACTACAAACCTCAGGATTCTGTCAGGCGAAGTCATGGCAGTGTAGAGTTAATTAATACTATTTTCTCTTTCTATGCAAGACTAATTAAGGGTTTCTTTTTAATGGACTTAGGTTAGGCTGAGAATGAATAGCTATAACTAATACTGCTGTGTCAGCAAAACACATATGTGAACCACCTCTGAACAAATCTTGCCAAGAAAACCCCATGAAAGGGTCAGCATAAGTTGGAAACAACTTGAAGGCACACAACCACTAACAACACTGCCAAACTGCAAACAAAAAGCAGCATTATCTTGTGTACTTCTGAGGTTATCTTCATCAAAGTATCAGGTCAACAAAGAATAAGTTAGTTCTCAGTCCAAGACAGCCTAGTTATTTTAGTCAGTACCCTAATCATGCAGCACCTACTGAATTCTAAACACTTTGAGCCAAACACGGCATGAAGGTCAGCTGAACAAACTGAAAATGGTCCATTATGGCTTCCTAAATTTGCCAGTGGAACTCCTCAGTGGCAGACACATTCTGAGCAGCTAGCAAAATACACAAATTCTGTATAATCTTCCATTCATATTATTCAGTGTCACTAATACTCTACATTTCCCTGGATAATGTTTCTCTGGATAACATCACCACATAAAGAACACATTTCTGCAGATAAGACACTGTTTGCATCTCCAGCTTTAAAGTATAACCTTGGGATGCTCTTCTATATCACACTGAATCAGCCCCTGAAGACAAAGCAAAAACCAATAACACAAACCAGTATCTTGGAGAAACATAGTCCCAACAGTTAACTACTGTATTTTCCAGCGTATAAGATGGCTTTTTAACCCAGGAAAATCTTCTCCAAAGTCAGGGGTCATCTTATATACCGGGAGGAGAAGGAAGAAGGGGTGGCACAGCGCAAGGAAGAGGGGAAGTCCAGGTTAGAGGAGGAGGAGGAGGGGGGGAGTAATGGGTGGCGTGGCATGAGGCAGGAGGAGGAAGCAGCAGCGGATAAGAGGTGAACCCCTATCCTGGGGTTTTCTTGGCAAGACCGGTTCAGAGGAGGTTTGCCATTGCCTTCCCCTGAGAGTGTGTAACTTGTCCAAGTTCACCCAGTGGGTTTCATGGCAGAGTGGGGAGTCAAACCCAGATCTCCAGAGTGGTAGTCCAACACTCAAACCACACACCATGCTGGCTCCTATTCCTATGTACTACCTATGAAACAATTGGAGACTTTTTTGTTGTTCTTGTGTGTCTTCAAGTCCTTTCTGACTTATGGCGACCCTAAGGCAACCTTATCATGGCGTTTTCTTGACATGTTTCTTCAAATGGGGGTTGCCATTACCAACCTCTGAGGCTGTGAGTGTGTGACATGCCCAGGGTCACTTACTTGGCCACAAATTGTACATACGTTGTGCATTGGAAGAGGGATAGTCTTATACGGCGAGTGTATCCCAAACTCTATATTTTAACTGGAAAAGTTGGGGGTCATCTTATACACCCAGTCATCTTATATGCCAGAAAATACAATAGTTTCAGTTGTTCTCATTTGCACCAGATGCTCTAGAACTTTTTGTACACTAAGATTGCCAAGCACAACCATGATCCCTTTTCTACAACTGAAATATGCAAGAACTCTGTGTGAGCTGCAGAATTTGTCCAACGTAGTGAGGAGGAAAGGAAGTGAAGAAGCAAACCTCTTTCAGAGAATGAGAAGAATGTTTGCACTGTGTGATTTTCAGATGCACCTTACCAATACTTCTGCAATCTTATCATTAGGATCAGGCAATACCTTGGAAGAGGTATTTTTATCCTTCCTACAACTCTTGCAAAATTTATCCTTAGGCTGAAATTGAATGTCTAATATACTTCATTGAATCACAGTGTATGATGGCACAACAATGCACACTTCTATTTTAAAAGCATACCGGGGAGTATCACACTCCCCCATTCTCTTTGTATTAATTTCTTTCAAGGTGTTATGTGAAAGAATAGTCTCTAGAAAACTGGCTGGAAGTGTGACACAACTATTGTGACTTATTTCAGAACAAACAGACATGATTACACTGCAATTATGCTGTGTTCACACAGCAAATTACAGAGGCAGTGTTTAATTTGATTATAAAAGCCAGCACTATCTATCTCTCTGCTAAATACTTGTGCTTCACTGTGAGCTAGACAGGAGGGAGGGACATTTAATGCCAAATAATCCCCACCAGATTACTCATACAGTTTGCATTTGGATAAACATCACTTCTTCATCTCTTCTTCATCTCTTCCCAAAAGGATGAAGTACTGCCTTCTATGATAAGGCAGGATGAAGATAAGGCACATCTCACAAACAATTCCTAGTGTTTCACAAATCCTGAAAGAGTATTAACTTCTGATCTTGTAAGAGAAAGGTGCAGGAGTGTGTAAATCTTAAGGAGTTGTTCTTAAGAATTCTAGCCCTGTTTTATAGACTGGAGCTTTGACTACAAAAGAGATACACACTTTCCAAGGAACAATTCTACATAGTAGCTCCTTATACATGGTTTGAAACAGATTGTGGAAACACAAGACAAGAATTTCGCCGAATTCTATCCTTTATGTGGTGAGGGAGCTAGAAAATGAATTCAATAAATGCAGAAACATAACAGAAAATAACTTTATCCTGTTACTACAGATATAGCTAACAGTAAAACCCTCGATGAACAACGTAGCCACTGGATTGATGCACAAATCTACTTTTTACATGATGAGGCCCACACTAATTGTTGTTTTCAACAGATTTTAGCATTAGTGTCTTGTGAATTCCCTGCCAACAGTTCAGATTGACTACTGTCTCAGTTCAATTCAGTTTGGGAAAAATGTTCAGTATGTAACTAGCTGAAACCTATACCATAGCAATTTTATATCTAGTTCTAAATATAAAAGCTAACAATTTACAATATAAAAATCATGTATACTCTATGTTAGATAAGAGGTTACAGTATATATCTGCTATTGACTTTTTTCCAAAACACACTGCTGAAATAATCCAGTTTGTGACCACTTTCACTGCCCTGGCTCAGTGCTAGGGAATCCTGGGAACTATATTTTGGCACAAGAGCTCTCTGACAGAGAAGGCTAAATGCCTCACAGAACTACAGTTCCCAAAATTCCCTAGCATTGAGCCAGGGCAGTGAAAGCAGTCTCAAACTGGATTATTTCTGCAGTGGGTCTTGGACCTTTGTAAAGTGTGAAGGTGAATCTACATCAGAAGCAGCACTTGGGGTTTTATCCTGGAGCATGTGTAAATGTGGTGCTGGATAAGCAGGAAGAGATAGATCTGTTTCTCATGCCAGGATGATGACTCAGTATGTAACTTGCAAACAGATCTGCCAATATTTTTTTTTAAAAAAATTGCCTTTAATATCTGCCTGATAGAAGCAGAAGCTTTACAGAGAAGCTTTTCTTATCTTATTTATCAGTGTGCTCCATCAGTTATGTGAAAGTTCATCCATGCTTTTCACAGCACCTGATGCAAACCATTAGTCTTTCCAGATATGCATGAGAAACTCTACATGAAAAAGTGACAAAATTTTAATGAACTGGACAAGAAAGTACTGGTCCAAATTTAGGAGACAAGGAACTCACTGGGTTATCTTGAGCCAATTGTTCTCTCAGCCCCAAACTACTTCATTTTATTTTCCTGAGACTAAAAATATGGGGAACCCCCTTCACCCACACATCACTGGAGAGGCTGAACAAAGGTAATAAACAAGTTGCATCACCTCAGCAACGTTTCCTGGTGAGTCTTCTCCCACACAGAGCAGCAAAGTAGTCCTAACTTCAACTCAAACCACTATGAAAGACAAATTATCTCCCACCAATTTTGGTGGCTAAATCCTTCTGATAACATCAGGATGCTGCCCATTTTAAATTTTAAGCCAGCTCAGGTAAGCCAGTTTTATTAGCGGTGCGATAAGCTCCAATGACAGTATGCTGCACAGCTGCTGAAGTTACCGGTAGGGAAACTCCAGTGAGGTAAACCTGGCATTCATGGTGGCAAAACTAACACAGAGTGAAAGGGCACCTTAAAGAGCAAGGGCCTAACCCTATGCACAATTTCCTAGCCCCAAACAGCCAGACTTGGGGAGGGGGGGGAACTACAGGACTGCAATGCAGCAGGCTTTAGACGTGGCTTATCTTTTTCCAAATAGCCAGCACTGTAGTTCTTTCAGGTGCCCTATGATGACTTTCTACTGGGGTTCAACCTAGAAGGGTGGTTATGAAGGGTCAGTGCCAACTTGCCACACCCCGAGTCCATTTTGGAGAAGGACAGCAACTTAGCTGGGCTCCGCTTTAACTGCCATGGCTCAATGCTATGGAACTCTGGGAACTGTAGTTTTCTGAGACATTCTCTGTCAGGGAGCTATGGTGCCACAACAAACTACAATTCCCAGAATTCCATAAAATGGAGCCAAGGCAGTTAAAGAGGTCAAATTAGATTATTTCTGTGGCAAAGATGCAGCCTTGGGCTACTTCCTCAGGTTCATAGAGTGAATTGTCATTTGTTGGGGCATCAGAGCTCACTGACAGAGAAGGCTACGCAACTCACAAAACTATAAATCCCAGAATCCCACAGCAATGAGCCATGGCAGTTAAAGTAGTGTCAAGCTGCATGATTCTGCAGTGCAGATGTAACCAATGACATGATAAAATGGCAATTATAAAAGCTGCATTATGAACACACACACACACCCCAAAAATACTGAGTATTTGTATTAGCTTAATACTTAAGTAATGGGGTGAAGAGATAAACTATCTGTCCATCACTTATAATGTAAAGCACAGTACATTGTGGTTTGTATATACAGTATAGTTAAAGCAGGACCAAACTGAATTACTCCTGAAGTGCGGCAGATAGCATGGAGCCATGGCAGTTAAAAGTGGAGCCCAGCTAAGTTGCTGTCCTTCTCTAAAATGGGACTCGGGGTGTGGCGGTTTGGCAGCAGGGAATGTACTAAAACAAATGACAGTACTTCCCTATAGGGAAAAAATACTTGCTCATAGGGAATCATTGGAAAACACTTACCCATAGGAAATAACTGGAGAACACTGGCTATGGGCAAATATCCTCCAATGATCCTCTATGGGTAAGTTCTGTCATTTGTTTTAGTGCATCCCATTGGCATTGACCCTTCTTAAAAGGCCCATGGGTGAGCCTAGTTAAAGCGGTACCAAACCAGGTTACTCCTGCAGTGTGGCAGATAACAAGGAGCCATGGCAGCTAAAGTGGAGCCCAGCTAGTTGGCACCCTTCTTAAAAGGCCCAAGGGTGAGCCCTAGTTAAAGCGGTACCAAGCTGGGTTACTCCTACATTGCGGCAGATAACATGGAGCCATGGCAGTTAAAAGTGGAGCCCAGCTAAGTTGCCATCCTTCTCGGTTGGTGGCATCCTTTTTAAAAGGCCCATGGGTGAGCCCTAGTTAAAGCGGTACCAAACCAGGTTACTCCTGAAGTGTGGCCGATAACAAGGAGCCATGGCAACTAAAGTGGAGCCCAGCTAGTTGACACCCTTCTCAGTTGGCACCCTTCTTAAAAGGCCCATGGGTGAGCCCTAGTTAAAGCAGTACCAAAATGGGTTACTCCTGAAGCATGGCAGATAACATGGAGCCATGGCAGCTAAAAGTGGAGCCCAGCGAGTTGCCATCCTTCTGGGTTGGTAAGGCCCATGAGTGGGCAAGACTCAGGGGTAGGCAACCTTTCCCCTTTAAGGGCCGAGGGACTTCAGCTCCCAGAAGCCTCAGCCATGTTGGCCAATAGCTCCTGGGATTCTGGGAGCTGAAGTCCCTCGGCCCTTAAAGGGGAAAGGTTGCCTACCCCTGAAAGCGGTACCGAACCAGGTTACTCCTGCAGTGTGGCAGCGCTTATTCAAGCCTCCAGGGAAGGCAGGAACCATGCCGGGGTCCCTGAGAAGGAAGGGAGGGGTGCAAGGACAATTACTGCGGGTGGTAAGGAGACAAACGTGTTGCGAAGGAGCGGGGGGAGGCTGTCCGTCCGCCTCTCGTACCTCCCTTGCAGGGGGTGCGGTGCTGGCTGTGCTGGGCCCGGTAGCCCTCGATGACCTCCCACTCGCCGTTGTCGCGCTTGATGGGGAAGGAGACGCTGAGGACGTGGTTGCAGGGCTTGATGATGCGGAGGATGCCGCGGACGCGGTGCCGCTTCTCCTCGGCGCTCTCCCGGGTCCGCAGCCCTTCCACCAGCTTGTCCTCCACGATGCCGGCGCCGCGGTCGAAGAAGCCCTCCACCATCTTGAAGAAGTTGGGGTCGTCCTCCCGCTCAGACTGTGGCGCCTGGCTGTAACGGCGGAGGGGGAAAGGGCTGCCGCTGCCATGGCCGTGGCCGTGGACGACGGTGGCATTCCCGGAGAACAGTGCCGCCGACGCCGAAGCCACGCAAGGCTCGAAGGAGGAAGAAGAGGAGGAGGAGGAGGCGGCGGCGGCAGCGGCGCGCGCCGGCGCGAGGAGCTCCCCCAAGTAACGGTACATGGCGGCGACGGTTTACCTCAGCAACTGCCGCTGCTGCTGGCGCGCGCGCCGCCCTGAGGGAAAAACACTGAAGGGCGTCGACGCGGCAGGCAGGGAAAGAAAGGGGGTGGGAAAGACCACGACTACAAGAAGGAAAGGGGGGGGAGGGAGGGAACTCAGCGCCCTGGCCGCCCAATGGCACTCGACCACAACCCGTCTCGCCGCCGCCGCTGCCTTTAAAAGGGCCCCTCGGCCAAAGAGGCCGGCGGTGGGCGAGACCAAAGTTGGACACACCCCTCCCCATTGCGCAGGCGCCGCTCCTCTCCTTTTTCCCCCCCTCCCCCGGCTCGCCAGGAATCTCCTCGCCACTCTGCCCCTCTCTCAGGCACTCCTTTTTGAAACACGCATGCGCACCCGTAGAGGCGGAGGTCGGAGACATCCCTCCTCCATTGCGCAGGCGCCGCTCCTCTCCTTTCCCCCCCATACCCGCTCTGGCTCGCCAGAAACCTCCTTGCCACTCTTTCCTCCCCCCCCATCAGGCACTTCTTTTTGAAGAACGCATGCGCGCCCCGTCGAGGCGGAGGTCAGACGTAAGGCGCTCCCTGATTGGGCGGTTGTCGTCGTTGCGTCATCATCAGAGGTATGCCCCGCCCTCCGTTCGGTGCCGCGGCGCGCGAACGGAGGGTTTCCCTTTTCAAAATGTCGGTAAGTGGCAATGTCGGTTGGGCTGGCGGTTGCTGGGATGCCTCAGAAGATGTGAGGCCCTGCGTGGGTCGTACTTTTCAAGGGAGGCCTGTATTGGGAACCTGAGCTGTTAGCTGGGGATAATGGCGCCTCTGGTCCTTAAGGGAGAGCCAGCGTGGACCGGTGGTTTGAGCCTTGGACCGCGACTCTGGAGACCAGTGTGTGGGACCTTGGGCAAGTCACACTCTCTCAGCCTCAGGGGACACGAATCCCCTCGGGACAAATTCTGCCAAGAAAACCGCATGCTAGGCTTGCCTTAGGGTCGCCATTAGTCGGAAATGTCTTGAAGGCACACAACACACGCAATCTTTAAAGATCTTGCAATCCAAAAAAGATGTATCTCCTTCCTTTGTGAAGCCTCAGGCTCCTATGCAGGTAGAGAACACTGAATTTCTGAAGAAGTCTTCATGTTTTGCATCACGAAAATTTAGGGCCTTTGCAGACTGCCAGAAATAGTGCAAATTCAGTCCACTTTAAGGATTAGGGTTAGTGCTAGGGAATCATGGTAATTGTGTTTGGTTTTTTTTTCTGAGACATTGAGCCTTCTCTGTCAGAGAGCTCTGGTGCCACAATAAAATACAGTTCCCATGATTCCCTAACCTTAACCCTTAAAGTGGACTCAATTTGCACTATTTCTAGCAGTCTGCAAAGGCCCTTAAAGTGATGTAGGGGTAAAGCATTCCAATTAGTCCCAATATTAGGGAAAAAATTGCTTCTCCTTTGTTGGAGGTAGAAGCCTGAAATAGCAAGGTTCCAGTGCGTTGGCTCTCTCTTTAGGATTCCCCTGTGATGGCTAAAATGCAGTATCTTGAAATCCAAAAAACATCAAGGGTAGCCATGTTGGCCATATAGCAAAATCCAATGTGCTGGATTCCAAGGAAATATCTTTGGATTGCAGATGGACATTAAATTTCCTTGGCTTGCAAATTTTTCCAGTGACCGCATGGCCAAAGGGGGAGGAGCCAACCTGCAGATAGTCCTCCCCTAACATCTGAACTGAGATCAGAAATAGAAAATGCAAACCTAAGATTAACATCTTCAATTTTTTTTCTCTCCTGTTTGCCTGATGAAGAAACCAGTGTGACTCTGAAAGCTTGCAACATGTAATTGTGCATTTTGGTTGGCATAATAAAGATACCATTGTTTGGATGTTACTGGATTTGCTATATGGCCAACACGGCCACCCCTAAATGTTTTTTGGATCGTCAGAGCTACATTGCTGACATGATACACAAACTTGTAAGACAGAGGTGCGCAACTATGGAAAGCTATGAGGGCACATCAGACCTCCCCCAGAGACGTTGGGGGGATTGCACCCTCCCTATGCACTACATCCGCTACCACTAAAAGGACGTGGGCAGCATTCTCACCATGTTCTTAGACCTTCCTGGGCCATTTTAGTTTGTGTTCGCTTGTTTCACAAAAGGTTTCTCCTGAGCATATATTGGCCCATGGAATCCTAAGAACATGGTGGAATGTCACCCAAAGCCCATAGAAAGCATTTGAGGGCAAAAATATTTGTTTAAAAATTCCACCCCCAAAATAATAATGATAATAATAATAATAATAATAATAATACAGTGATACCTCTACTTACGAAATTAATCCGTTCCGACAGCCATTTTGTAAGTAGAAAATTTCGTAAGTAGAAGCAAATTTAACGTTGAAAAGGCCTAATCCATTCTGCAGCAAGACCAAGGTTAAAGGGACGCCGTGCGTCCCTTTAATCCCGGCCTCTCTGCTCTA
>JAIPUX010001880.1:6511205-6522666 GCA_020142125.1 Phrynosoma platyrhinos | reverse complement strand
TCGCATTTTTCGTAAGATGAAGCATTCGTAAGTAGAGGTACGACTGTAATAATAATAATAATAATAATAATAATTGAACCCTGGGGGCCTAGAGAGGCTCCAAACATGGTGGAAATGCTCTCCACACACCACAGAGGTCATGGGGAATTTAGGACAAAACATTCCCAATGACAGCATTCCACTCCTGGGAATGTTCAATGTTACAATTTAACAGAATGGCTTCACAGCTTCGGCCCAGTTTTTGTCATGGTCCCATGCTAAAAAGTGTTCTGTGATCAAACTAGGGTTTGCTGGCATACCATATGTAAACTGTTCAGAATTCCCAGTGCTTTTTGAAATGGGCTGGGGAAAAAATTAAAGGTTGTAGTGTTCTTTGAATTTGCCGAGAAATACCTATGTAGTTGTATGGTAAAGTAGAAGAATCCATTTGGTTTATGCACATAGTGGGAAATCTTAACTTCTCACCCAAAGTGTCATTCAGCTCCATGGTGCTAAGCAAGACCAGAATGCATCCTGGGTTTGCTAAGATTCCTGTTTTATGCATGTGTTACAGAAATAAGTTTAAAAAGTGAGTAGAGAGACCTTTGAGACTAACTAAAGAAAGAAATTGGCAGCATGCTGCCAACTTTACTTGCGGCCTTTACAGACTGCCAGAAATAATGCAGCTTGAGGCCACTTTAACTGTCCTGGTTTAGTGCTAGAGAATCATGGGAACTGTAGGTTTTTCTGAGACATTGAGCCTTCTCTGACAGGGAGCTCTGGTGCCACAATAAACTACAGTTCCCATGATTCCCTAGCACTCAGCCAGGGCAGTTAAAGTGGCCTCAAGCTGCATTATTTCTGGCAGTCTGTAAAGGCCCTTAGTCTCAAAGGTGCTCCAAGATCTCTCTACATACTGATTTTCCTGACTAACACTATATATCTTTGAATTCTACCACTTTGAGAAGTATTTTGGCCATGGCTAAAAAAATGTACTCAAACTGGAACTTGTCTTTCATTGAAACCTGTGGCTCTTGGCCTTTTGACCTCCAGATGTTTTGACTTCAGTTCCCCAAAGTCCTGGTAGCATGGACAATGTTCAGAGCTGGAAGCTGAAGTCCAAAATAGCTGGAAGGCCAAAGGTGGAGAATCATTGATTTAGAGTAGGTTTGAGCAAAGTGCAGGACCCTGCTAATGTGGTTTTTTTTTTCTTTTCTTTTCAGGGGGAGAGTTATTTGGTCACTTCTAGTTTTTTAAAAAGAGTTTTACTGGGCTTAAAAGGGCCTAGGGAGGGCCTAAAATCATGACCAAAAAAATGCTCCCCACACTCCCTAGAAGGTGTTGGGGGCATTGTGGGTCAATTTTAGGGGGTTTGTGGTGGGTTATGGTCCCCCAAGATCTGGGGGGCTGATGTGGCCCTCCCAACCTCCCATTGTTGTGCTCCCCAATTTTGACTTTTAACAGTACAATTTTCTGCCTGTTTATAAATATAATTATGTTAATTGGCACATAGTTGGAGCTGTTGTAAGCCCCAAGCTGAATAGTCAGTAGTGAAGGATAATGGGACTTACAGACCAGAAACATCCGGCAAGCTGCCTAGCCTTGGTGCACATGATTATGTGGTGTATATGAGCATCTAACCTTGTCCATCTGAACATTAGTACTTCTGAAGACCTAGTGGTGTATGTAAGCAGTGCAGTGCTTCATGAAACTCCTTAGTCCTAACATTCACAGGCTTAATTTTGTTTATCTCATAATAATGGTCTCTGCATTTTGTTCCTGACCGTTTGTAACACTGTCCTTGCATATTAATATATGTCATCTGTGGATGTATTGGCCAGCAAAGACTGCTTGCTACCAGTTGTGGTCTGGTGGTCACTTGTAGAACAGTGTTGTTTGCAAAAATGCTGTTCCTTACAGTGCTTGGTGTCAGGCATCTGAACATTATTATGAGATAAACAAAATTAAAGAGATTGCAAGAGTAGGAATATATGCCTGGATCAGAAACGTACACATCACACTAGTGTATGATTGAGTGGGAAATGTTTAAGGAGCAAAACAGACTGCCCCAAAAGGGCAAATTGGGACTGCCCAGAGCTGGTTGCCCTGGAGCTGCGGCAAGCACACGCTGTGGCCCCAGTCTGCCCTGCCGCTGGTCCAAATAGGAGTGGAAACGATCTGCTGTTTTCTGGGCCAGTTGTGGGTGCCGCAATCCCAGGGCAGCTTCCAGGCGCTTCAGGGACATGCAGTGTCAAAACGTCAGTCCCCGGAGAGGCTTGAAGCCACCCCCACTTGAACAGCTGGGCAGCTTCCAGGTGTCTTGGGGGCCTGCAGCATCAAAAGCCATCTTTTCTGGGCTGTCTGTTTCAGACGGTTGATATTTTTACTTAGAGAAAACACTGAAACATATTATACTTGAATATACTTGAGATAGCTATATAATATTTAACTATAAGGCTATTGTCAGCTGTAGCATGTTTGTTATGTCATCATGTTTATTTTCTGGCATATAAGACTACTTTTTAACCTGCAAAATCTGGGGTTAAAGTTGGGGGGGTCGTCTTATACGCCGGGTATGAGGAGGTTCATGATAGGTTTGCCTTGGTATCATCAGTTAGAAATGACTTGAAGGTGCACAGCAACAGCAACAACAGTTTTGGAAGTCATACTCTTCCCAAACTCTATATTTTAACTGGAAAAGTGGGGGATCGTCTTATACGCCCAGTCGTCTTATATGCCGGAAAATACAGTAGTTGTCTCAGAGTAGGAGGAGGAGCGATAGTTTCATGTTCATTTCTTAGGAAACTTGTGTTGGTGGCTATAGCAGGTTTTGTTTTATTGTGGTTTTTAAAATATTATACCACAGAAATAAATGAGAAGCAAACAGAGAAATATAAAACCAACAATTAATTGTACAGAAAGCCAGCTATGTAAATTTATCAAAATAAAAACTGCCAACATGTATTCCTTATTGTAAATAGTAATTTATGTTTAATCAGTTTGCCATTATATAAGGAAAGGCCTCAATAGGTATTTTTTATGAATCCCTGCTTCATATATAACCTATAAATATTGTGCAGAAATCAGATATTTTAGCTTCACATTTAACTTCCTTTTTATTTTATTTCTATGCCACCTTTCTCCTAGAAAGAGACCCAAGGCAGCTCACAAATAAAAATAGTTTGTTTTAACCATGTTTAGTATTGTATTATATTGTAATTGTAAAATGGTTTGTAAACCTATTTCAGATCATGGTTACAAGGGCAAATTCTGGATACCTAGATCTGCACTTGTGTGGATGCCAGTAAAGTGCTAAATTGTGGTTAAAGCAAAGATCAAAAAGTGATGGCATTTGTGCCTGAGAAATGGAAGATGTAGCTGACCCTGTTGTGAAGTGTTTTCCTTTAAAATTACTTTTTATGCTTGTATTGCATCTAGATCTACATTTTGAATCCCAAGGTACATTGGCTTTAAATAAAGGCTACATGCTAGGTTACCCACAAGGAAGGGAGTGTTGTAACATGTTCAATTTCAGGCAAGTGAGTCTGATATCTTTGTCATCATCTTGAGAAAAAGCTGATGAGGCTCTCACTGGTAGATAATAGTGTGAATGTGTGGAGGAAATGCTTGGTTTGGCTACAGTGCTTCTGGAATTTACGGAAAGGAAGTTAAAAATAAAATATGTACAATATTTTCCTCACTGCTAGCAACTGGCCAGGACACTGTACTCTTGGGATTAGAGAACCAGGCTCCCCAGGCTGAAGACATCGTTTCCAGACAGATTGGCACCAATCCTTATTGGGAACCAGGAATCATCTAATTCTATTGTTAACTCTGTGTTGCTCTGGTCAGAGCTCAGTCCTTGCCTATGTAACGTATTTCAGAAATACTGAATGGAAGGGTGACTTATTGGTCTGTGTTCCAAGCTCAAGCTTCAAGCACTATCACTGTAAAGCATTGTTACCTCAGATGCATCCTGAATCCTAATATGCATCTACACTGCAGAAATAATCTGGTTAGACACTACTTTAACTGCCATGGCTCAGTGCTATGGAATTCTGGAATTTATGAGATAGTTGGTCTTCTCCGACAGAGAACTCTGGTGCCACAACAAACTGCAAACTACAGGATCACCTTCTCCCATACAATCCACCCTGTATACTCAGGTTTTCTCTGGGAAATGTTTGCTCCAGCCAGCCGGAACTAGACTGGCAATGGTTTCCCAGAGGACCTTTTCGAGTGTTGTCCTGACTGTGGAATGACCTGCTGGAAGAAATTCAACAGCTGAAAATGCTGACTGCATTTAAAACAACTTTAAAGACGCATCTCTTCCGGCAGGTCTACCCATTCAATTTTATATCATGATTTTTAAGAATATACTTATATGAGTATATTTTAATGGTTTTGTAGTATTGTATTTTATCTCTTGGTTTTATGTGTTTTCTTTTTAAATTATGTTTTGTATTTTCACATGTTGTACCCTGCCTCAAGCCTCGAGGAGAGTCAGGAGAGAATTATTATTATTACTATTATTATGACTATTACTATTTTTTGAAATGTGGATGCAGCCCTAGTTAAAATGCATCCTACATTTGTTAGTTTGTTGCAAAAACAAGTGTAGACTTTAGAACAGGGATGGACAGCTGCGGACTGTCCACAGGAGCACCCACCCCATTTTCCAGTCCTTTGTACCCCTGTTAAACAAATCCCACCATTTCTGTAATAATCAAAGCGACATGCTGGTCAGTTTTTGTTACAGTTTTGGATAATATGGGTGCAGGTGTAGGGAAGAAACAAAGATTGTAAGAAGAACTGCATCTTCTTTGTTTTTGAGCACTGTATATACAAGGTGTTGGAGGACCTTCAAGGTATCACAGAAGCCTGCCTCCAGCATGTACAATTCAATCTCCTGCTTTAGAAATTCCAGATAAATATTTAATCAAGCTTTTCTTCAGTTTGGGCCCTGGAGCCAAAGCAGAATATCTATTAACCAAGTTTTTTAAAAAAGTTGTTTACTAGCTTGTTTGTACAGCTGGCTGTTGTATGGATGGCTGCTAAGCTTTATAAGCTCCTAGAATTCATTTTGTTTCATCTGTAATTCCATCTGTAATACCAGCCAGTCTGCTTAGTGTTCTTATCATGCAGTATGCTGATGGTATTTCCCTCCTGCATTTTCTGTTTTCCTTATTTGTGGTACTTTTGGATGCCTAATACTGGGTCATATAACATAAATTACAAATTAAATTTCTACCTTTATATTGTTTCTGATATACAGTCGTCCCTTGACTTTCATGTGGGTTAGGTGCAAAAGACCTCTGCAGAAGTCAATTTGCGAATAATGCGAGGTGCTGGAAGGGCAAGGGAGCACGTATTTGTGGCTCCCCCTTCCTTTTCAAGGTTTCAGAGAACTCTGCGAACCTCTGAAGCCTTGAAAGGGATGAAAGGAGGGAGGGCACGTTCGCATCTAGGGACTTGCGAATAATCAAATTTGCAAATCCCAGAACCGTGAATGTCGAGGGACGACTGTAATGGAATAATAGATACTCTGTTTCTTAATGTACTCGCCCATATGTGTATTGTCTCAAATGTCTGTAGTCTTATAGATAAATGTAATGATGATGAATAATTAATAATTTGCTGCTTCCGTGTTGTGAATTTTCATGTATCAAGGATGATAAGGACCAGAGGAGGTGGGTGCTGAATTTGGGTTTGCCATGTGGAGCATTTAAAGAAAGGGAAGAAAATGGACCCTAATGGTTTCCAATCTAGATGAGGGGGTAGGATAATATTCTTTTTCCTAATCTTCTAAACCCAAGTTGCACATGCTTTTTTACTGAGTCTTAACATGCTCCTCTGTACTCCCAGGTCTGTGAAGGTGGAATGTGTTGTAATTTATGACTTGATTCTTGAACAGGTGCTAACTGGGTGTATATCACCTAAGGCATGAACAGGTGGGTAGGTGTGTTAATTGCCACAAATGATTCTATGAGGTTACTTAGCATCACAACTATAGAGTCCCAATGGACAGGCCAGGGGTGGAGATTGCTTTTGTCTGATTTAATATTATTGTTCATTCTGGGCAAGTTGTTGATTAATCTACTGAGTTTGCGTGTTTGATCAAAGAGCAAAATTATATTCATGGACCATCCACTACACCACCCCAAGAGTCTCCCTGCTTGAGCTAATGAAGGGTAGTCTCTGTGATGCTGGAGTCTCTATTGTGTCTTTATGTGGATGATGTCCATGCAGAAGATATTTATTTAGGTACAATTCAGGGTTTTCACAGCCACTGTGTCAACTATGGGCATTTCTTCTGGACAAGGAGAAAATGATGTGGGGATGGAGGGAGTAGAAATGCTTCCATTGTCATATATAGATCACTGTCTTGTTATGTTTAGATTTTTCCAAACAGCTAAACTTTGCAGGAGTAGAGGACCTATTAATCTGTTTTCTCCTCACAGCTGGATGAGTTCAAATGGATTCCCAAAGATACTTGGTCAGTACTTGAACAATTGGTTTGCAAGCCAGTTTGGATATAAAAAATTTCCAAAACTAATTGGACTTTGACTCCAGTGTATCATTAGGCGTTCTAGGGAAGGAAAATACTTGTCCTTGTTAGTGGAGGATTTCCTAGTCAAATCTTCAGGGGTAACAAGTTGAGTCTTGGGGAGGTATGAACCCTCACTTGTGTGTTTGAACTTTACTTATTTTGGTTTCTGAAATTAATGCAGTCAGACTTGCATGCTTGGCTTTCTGGAGGGATGAACATGCACCTAAAGTAGAGTGGGCAACTTATGGTCTAAGGATAGCCCTCAGAGTGATTTCATGCAGCTTTCCATGCAATTTCAAGCTTTTTCCAAATGATCATTTCAAATGCTATCTGCCCCTTTTGCATCTGCATACTAGAAAGGGAGGGAGCAGAGAATGAGAAAAAGTGTGGGAGAAAGGTAAGATTGCCTACTTTTGGCTTCAGATTTATCCATCATTAGCAAACAGCCAACAAATTGTCTAGAAGGAATGCAGCCCTCAACATAAAACAAGTGGTATGCTCCTGACCTAGGATGTTGCAAGAAGCAAATATGTGTTCTTTGTTGGGGGAAAATGAGTTTCCAAGCTCTGAATGTTTTCCCATTTTCAATTACACAGTTAGTATTTAAAAGAAGTTAGAATGAACTGAAAGTATGTTGTTAGAGATTGAGAGTATGAGTAGATAAGAAGATGGGTTGGAAGAAGTTGAAAGAAGGTAAATTATATAGAATAGTATGAAGGAATGAAGCTTTATGATAAGGATAAAGAGGGAAAAGGAAGGGAATTGATTGTATAAGGCAGGGGTAGGCAACCTTTTTGAGCCAGGGGCCGGGTTGCTGTCCCTCAGACAATGGGGGGGGGCGAAGCACCAAAAATAATTAATTAATAAATAAATAAAAATAATTTGTTTAAAAAATAAAAAAATGCATGCACACTCTCTCAGCCGCAGAAAAGCCATGGCAAAACCCCTGTGGAGATTTTGCCAAGAAAACCCCAAGAACAAGTAATAATAACAATAATCAATATCATCATGGCGGCGGTGGGGGGTGGCGGTGGCGGCAGGACCGGCCTGGGGCTGGTCCAAAGGCCTCGGGGGGCCGCATCCAGGCCTTGGGTTGCCTACCCCTGGTATAAGGTGCAAGGAAAGTAGTAGATTAATGAGTTTATATGGTATGAAAGAGAAGGGAATGTGTTGACTAAGAATATAAGGGCAATGGGATTTTAGTAGTAATATGTAATGTTAAATGTGGGAAAGAAATGTTTTAGGTATTGTACAGTATGTAAGTGTATGTATGTTTGTTAATGATTGAAATGTTTTTATGTGCACAATAAAAATGTTTTTCCAGTTTCAGATCTATTTTGTTTATTGCAGGGACAGGTCATTGTGCTAATTGGGGAGAGGCATTTTTCACAGACACATCCCATGTGGGCTGCACAATTAAAACTGGAAGTGGCATGATGTCACATTCAGTTTCATTTTGAGCAATTTTCAGCAAGTATTGCACTTTTTGCATCAGGTAGTTTTGGAAGGGGTGTCTGGGGTGTAGGAGAAAAACTAGTGTTCTGTGGTAGCTTTAAGTGATTTTCTGGTTGGGGGGAGGGAGAACATCACCTGGATTTATTTTATTTTTGTTTATTTTTGTTTATTTTTAATATAATTTTTATTGATTAAAAACAACATAAAAAGACAAAGACATATTACTAACTTAAACATATGTACATTAAACATACATACATACTTACATACATTAAACATCAACTAAACCATAAGACTTCCTGAACCAATCCCCTGATTTTGAAGATAACTTAGGGCCTAAGCAGACTGCCAGAAATAGTGCACATTAAATTGAGGCACTGCCCTGGCTCAGTGCTTGGGAATCATGGGAACTGTAATGTATTGTGGCACCAGAGCTCTCTGACAGAGAAGGCTCAATGTCTCAGAAAAAAAATACAATTCCCATGACTCCCTAGCACTGAGCCAGGGCAGTGCCTCAATTTAATGTGCACTATTTCTGGCAGTCTGCTTAGGCCTTTAGTGTATAATTTTACTCCTGATTATTAATTACTACTAGTTGTCTCATAACTATATAACTTGGAAGATAACAAATACAAAGAAAAACAAGAAACAAATAGACCTATGCTTATCTTGTTAAATTTCATTACAATTCATTACCTCATGATAATATAATGTTCAAACTTAATATCTTCTGGAAAATAATTTCTGATTATATCATTTTGTTATTCCAAATATAAACTCCATTGCTGTCCCCATTTCTATTCTATATATCCAATAAAGGGTTTCCAAACTCACTCAAAGTCTTTGAGTGTTTTTTTCCTGTAGAGCCTGTGTTAATTTTTTCACTTTCCATTAGATCATATACCTTCATGACCCAGTCATTAATTTCTGGAAATGTTTTTTGTCTCCACTTCAATGCAAATTTCAACCTTGCTGCAATGGTTAAGTAAAAGATAAGTCTACCATGGCTCTTTTCTATTGTTTCCTCTTGATTTATACTTAAAAGATATCTCACTGGGTCTTTGCTTAGTTTACATTTTATCATTGTTTCTATCTCTTTATGAACCGCCTCCCAATAAATCTGTGATAAAAAGTGCCCAAATCCTTTTTGCATTTCCAACATTTATTGGCTTCTTTTTTGTAAATTTTTGCTAATTTGAATGGGGTAAGGTACCATCTGAATTGCATTTTATAAAAATTTCTTTTAAGTTGTAATTCAAGGTAATTTCAATCTTTTTGTCCAGTTTTTTTCCCATTGCTCCAACCTTATCGAGGTACCAATATTTTGGGCCCATTTTATCATTTGGGTTATTTTTGTTTATTTTTAATGAGGAGCCAGTATAGTGTATTGGTTTCGATATTGGACTATGAGACCTGGAAACCAGTGTTTGAATCCTCACTCCGCCATGGAAACCTACCGGGTGACCTCAGACGAGTCATAAACTCTCAGCCTCAGAGGAGGACAATGGCAAGCCCTCTCTGAGATAAGTCTGCCAAGAAAACCTCCATTAAGGGTCCCCATAAGTCAGAAATGACTTGAAGGCAGCACACAGCCTTAGGGGGTGTCCTTCAGGGCTGCCAAAAGGTGGCTGTTTAACACAACCAGAAGATCTGATCAGCTGTTTGGCAGTTAATAGCTGATGAATAGTAATATGTTGAATCAATCTCTGTATGGGTCCTGGGTAGATAAGCAAACCACTGTATTTTTAAAATAAACTCAATTAATACCAAAGTGTTACAGGAGTACATGGCTGCACCTCTCTATGAACGAAATTAAAGGAGCTTACATAGCTAAACCTGCACCAACACTGCAGAAAAGGGAAGTCCTAGCAAGCTTGGGAAAATCTCAAGATTTGCCAAAGGGCATTTTTACTTTTTAAAAAAGTCTGTAAGAGAAGACTCCTCACTCCAAATCAGCTTAGTACGGTCAAAGGCTGTCGGTCATGGTGACTGCTTGGCAAGGGGTGGCAAGAAAAAGTTGTTGTTTCCAACTTATGGTAACTAAGGTGAACCTATCATGGGGTTTTCTTGGCAAGTTTCTTCAGAGGGGGTTATGCTATTGCCATCCTCTGAGGCTGAGAGTGTGTGACTTGCCCAAAGTCACCCAGTAGATTTCCAGGGCCAAGCTGAAATTAGAACCCTGGTCTCCAGAGTCATAGTCCAACATGCAAACCATTACCTCCAAAAGGGGATAGCTAGCTGGCAGCTGGACCAGGAGGACTTTGTATTACATTATTTTGCTGCAAGTCCCATAGGTATACAATACACAAATAAATGAATATTCCTTATGACTGTCTTCCCCTTACATGGATATTGTAGGCTGCTCTTTAGGTAAAAGGTGAACGATCCAGATGATCTGAGAAGAAACCAAAGTTGTTTCTTTTTAGTACATTCAGCATCAGATGACCTTCTAAAGTTTGGGAAACCTTGCAGATATAAGGGATGGCTGACCAGTAAGATCTATTAAAACCTAAGATATGTTCCCCTTTGACAGGACCAGCCCAAAGAGGAATGTGTTAGTGAAGTGGCTGACAGATTTAATCTTATGAAGTTTTGTTCAACTTCATTTAAATATATGATTAGCTCAGTGTGCCATGCTTCATAGCATTATGATACTGAAGTTCCTGTTATTTCCTAAGTGGAATGTGTGGGGCCTAGCTTCTCATACTGAGTGAGCTTAACATCTCCTCCTGCAGGAGTAGGCAACCTAAGGCCCGGGGGCTGGATGCAGCCCCCGAGGCCTTTGGACCATCCCCAGGCCGGTCCTGCCGCCGCCTCCCACCGCCGCCCGCCATGATGGTGTTGATTATTGTTGTTATTACTTGTTCTTGGGGTTTTCTTGGAAAAATCTCCACAGGGGGTTTACCATGGCTTTTCTGGGGCTGAGAGAGTGTGCATACACATTTTTTAAATTTTTATATTTATTTATTTATTTATTTTTGGTGCTTCGGCCCTCCAATTGTCTGAGGGACAGCAACCCGGCCCCCAGCTCAAAAAGGTTGCCTACCCCTGTCCTCCTGCAACATTCTCAAGAGAAATGACTGAAGTTGTGTATAGATTTAAAATGTACAACTGATTAAAGGCTACTCTGACCTTCAAAGGAGGACAAATTGGCTACAGTGTTTTCCTATGTTGTTTTTCCTGCAGTGTGAAATAGTAGCATAGTGGGCTTCAGTACAAATATAATTTAAAGGCCAAAATGTGAATTGACATTTTGAAAGTTTGTAAGTTCTGAAAATCCAGTCCAGCTGTGTGTATGCATGCCCATGACCAAGTATGAGACTTGCTTGTTTCAAACCCAATAGATATTAGCAATGTAACTATTCATACTCTCTTAGTATGCATAGAAGTTAATACATTTTTATCACCAGCCTGTAAATTTGGTGAAATCACTTTCTGATATGCATATACACTCCTCCCTCCACATTTGAGGCTTTG
>JAIPUX010001880.1:6485797-6511105 GCA_020142125.1 Phrynosoma platyrhinos | reverse complement strand
CAAGCTTATATATGGCTGTAACAAGTAACATTGTGCTCAAGTGCCACCTACTAACGGCAGGTTTCCCAGAAGAATATCCTTTTTTATATATAGTTGTCACTGGATACTCTTAGGTTAAAATGGCAGCAAGTGGCTTTACCAGTGTCTGCTAGTTTTAGTGAAAAGGCATTGGAAAAGATTAAACTTTGAAGAGATTATTTACTGCATGACATAAACCCATGGAAGTCAGCAGGAAGCATCTTTTTCAGTTAACAGGGCTATTGCGCTGTGGTATGATCAAGTCCATTACCTTATAGGCTTAACTGTTAGATCTTTGTGAATACCTGAGTGGTCCTCCAAGTTGACAGAGTACGACTGATGGCTTTAAGTATGTGGTTATTCCCTCCCCACAAAGGAAGACAAATTAATGAAGAATTTTGAAGGATGTCTGGCATACACATAGAAACATAAATACTTCTGCATCTTGGAAATAACTGCTGATTTTAACATGAGACTGAGTAAAGGGCTATCCCAGGTTTAGCACCTAAGAACATGAAAGACCTAAGTACCACCAAAAAAACCCAAAAAAACCCCAACACTTGAGGGAGAAGGCTATGATGTACATTCATTTTTTCTACTTTTTCTGAAGCTAAACTGGTCAATATGATTGTTGCTGACTGAAATTATCTTATGTGGCTTTTGAGACAGGCCACATGGCAGCCCAAAGTCACTTGTGGTAGACTGGATGCCTTGCTATATGAAATGGACAATCAGGAGAACGTTTTATTTAAATGGCAAACATTTTGTTGAAGCTGCTAACAGCATTCCAATAATAAGTAAGCAGGGATTCAAGTTCTCTTTTGTTTTGTTTTGTTTTGTTTATACTGAAAATGTATTTTTGAAAAACGGTTTAACAGTCTGTTCTAGTAGATTAACTTGAAAGTGATTGCTATAAGCAACTACTAAACAGTATTGCTCTTCTGGAATAATTAGCTAGAATAATTAGCTCTGTTCCCAGTGCTGCCAGCATCAGGTTTAACTGGTGACTGGCTAGTATAAAAACTCTGCTTAAAAAAAATAAAGCTTGCAACAGCATAAAGTGTTTTAACATTTTAATGGTTTGAGTTGTAGAGTTTCTTTAATTTTTAAAATGAAATTGTAACTTGCTTGGGGTCCCTTCTAAACAAAGTAAAACTAAATAGAGTAAATAAATATACCCAATTTAAAGCAAGTTTACTCTTTGGAAGTGAGTCCCTTTGTGCTGAGTGGAGTTTATCATCAGCTTAATGTGCATGTTTGCAGAATGCTTTGTTAAGATTAGCTGCTTATCAAGTTACCAGTGTTTTGAGATTGTTCATATATCATACACATTTATCTCAAATCTCAAGGTAGCTGGATATTTAAAACCATCATTATGGAGTTATGTTCTGTATGGGGGATTTTCATGGATTTCCTTCATCATCAGTTCATTGTAGCAAATAGAAATAACACTTAAGGCTCATCTTAAGGAAAGCTCTTGGCTAACACAGTAAGCCCTGGTTAGATACTTTGGTTTATATTCTTTCTGAGTACTTTCCAATTAGCTTCTTCTTGAACTTTGGATTTTACTGTTACTCATATACATGTATCTGAGATTATTGACTTCACAACAGTGGGTTGGAACTGGATTCAGTAATACTTCAGAGTAAATCCCAGTGAAATTAATGGGGATTCAGTTAGTCCTGGCTGATTTAAGTCCTGTTGATTTTCATGGGTCTGCTGAAAGCATAACTATCCAGACCAGGTTCAGCTTCAGTTTGGTTTCATTCTTTTTTATTCTGCTATTTTTGGTAGCACTTAGCATATTACCACATTTTTTTTTCTCCTTGCATTCTTTCCTCAATATTAGCTCAAAATCTGTTGAGTGACATTTAGAATATTTTGAAGCATTCATATTTTTAAGCCTAAATAAATATATCAGGTTGCATGTCTCACGACTTGTAGTACTTTATCTAGTTCTGGGGAGTACTATCTGTGTGAAATGCATCTACCCGTATTTTCCGGCATATAAGACGACTGGGCGTATAAGACGACCCCCCCACTTTTCCAGTTAAAATACAGAGTTTGGGAAGAGTATGACTTCCAAAACTGTTGTTGTTGTTGCTGTGCACCTTCAAGTCATTTCCAACTGATGATGACACTAAGGCAAACCCATCATGAGCCTCCTTATACCCGGCGTATAAGATGACCCCCCCCCCTTTAACCCCAGATTTTGCAGGTTTAAAAGTAGTCTTATACGCCAGAAAATAAGTATTGCATAGCTTTTTAGATGTGACTGGACAAGATATATTGAATGGATGGAGCCAGTCTGTACCTTGCAGTCCCAGTGTATGCTGTGTGCAGAAGAGGTGATGACAACATAAAAGATGGTCCATGGTCTGACACCATGGGCCTGCTGCCTCCAACATGAAATCAAATACATTCATCAGGGAAAGGTGTGACCTGCATGTAACCCCAACCTTTTAAAAAGGTTTTCCTTCTCAAAGATGCCAGATCTCACAAAAACTTAATTTTCTCAGGGGAACCCCTCCCCACAAATAGTCATTTCCCACTTGTGGACCAATAGTTTATCTTCAGATTGTCACAAACTTTCCAAATCAGACAACCAGTGCTGGACATGAAACCAGGAGTAGCCTCTTTTTGGTCCAAAATTGTCCTTTGCATCTGGATTCTGTTGCCCACCTCAGATATACATGAGTGTTGAAAAAAAGTGACGTAATTAGATACAGCAGAGGTTAAAGATTGCGAGGCCTTCTACCTCCTGTTGGAATTCTGATAAAGAGGCTGAACAAATAAAGTTAGATTACAATGTTGCAAGGTATTTCAGGATAGATAGTCCTTACCTCAGGGAACATTTTGCCCAGTTCCTTATTCTTGGACCTCACTCCAGATAATGGTGTAAGACTCACTGTATTTTTCTATAAAAAACAATTTCCTTGCCTGGGTCAATAAATAGTAAATTTATTTAAACAACTTAAGGAGTACATGCCTGCAGTTTGAGTACTTGGAGGTTGTGCATAGATATGGACATCTAAACATTGCATGCATGCTGCATAACATCCCTTGAATGTGTTTTCTATTAGTGAACCTGTGGGGAAGGCTTTCTTCTTCTTTTTTTTAATTGGCAAAGACTGCCAAGAGACTGACAACCAAGCCCACCTCCACCGCCTCAGCGTAAGGGGCTTCCCACCATGACCACCAGTTCCTTTTTGTCCGCTGCTGCTGCAGCAGCGTCATTAGGAACTGTGTTCCTTGGTCAGTCTTCATTGGGCAATTCTGACCTAATTCAGTTTTGAGTTCAACAGTTAATGCTGATGTTCAAAGCTGTTTGAAGTTATCCATGCTATTTCTTCCACTGGCATCTTTTACCTTTTCAACTTTCTCTAATTAGTGAATCTCTTTTCAAAAACTAAAATAGAACATCTTAGTCTAGAAGAGAACCTGTAAAAATATAGCTTTCTTCTTTGTGGTCTCTGCGAATCACACAAATGGGTTATTCTGCACTTGCGCAGCAAACTTCAGAACCTTCTTAGAGCTATTAGAGGCGTTTTGGCGGTAGCCCTGCCCACTCTCCAGCTGCCTTATTGGTCGTTTTCCCACCTAAACCCTCAGTTCCTTTTATCCGCCGCAGCAGCAACATCTAGAGGAACTCTTCAGAGATTCATTTTCCTGTCACACTTTAAAATTGCCTTTTGACGATCAGTCTGCGTATGCTGGGAAGCCTGTTTTTTCTGCTACTGGTCATGTTCTCACCTGCATTGGTGACTGTTTCCACTATGGGGGGGGGTTGCAGACTGCCAGAAATAGTGCAAATTGAATACACTTTTAGGGTTAGGGTTAGGGTTAGGGTTAGGGAATCATGGGAACTGTATTTTATTGTGGCACCAGAGCTCTCTGATAGAAAAGGCTCAATATCTCAGGGGGAAAAACAATTCCCATGATTCCCTAGCACTAACCCTAACCCTAAAAGTGGACTCAATTTGCACTATTTCTGACAGTCTGCAACCCCCCTATGTCTTGGTATTGGAATTTCAGCTTGACTCATGTAGAGTCATATTAGCAGGACTGTTTGCCCCTATATTTACATGCCTGAGGCTCAAACTCGCAAAGGGTGATTTTGTTTGAGGCAGTGTGCCATCTTATGTAGCATGGCACTCCCTCCTCCACTGGCCAAAGCTTGTCAGTCTGATTAACCCATTTGTGTGAATTCGCAGATGACCACTCGAAGAAATACTGTTAGAGGTAAGCAACCTGTTCTTATGGGGTGCATTTAGATTATAGGAATAATGCAGTTTGGCACCACTTTAATTGTCCTGGCTCCATCCCACAGAATCCTATGATTTGTAGTTTTGTGAAGCAACCACACTCTTTGGCAGTGTAGGCTAAAGACATTATAAAAATACAAATTGCTAGGTTCCATGGGATGGAGCAACAGCACTTAAAGTGGTGTCAAACTGCATTGTTTCTACAGTATAGATCTGTGGTGGCAAACCTATGGCACGCATGCCAGAGATGGCATGTGAAGCCATTTTTCTTGTCATGCGGAGGCAGGGTAGAGGAGGAACAGGCCATCCCAGGCCATTTATTTGTTGTCAGAATTATGCACTGTACCATTTGATAGCAATTCAGTTCCAAGAATTTCTGGAAGTAATTGATCATCTGGATGCATACCAACCTTTTCATTCCTAAATATCAGACAGAACCTGTCATGATAATCCTAATAAGGGGTAAGCAAGTTAATACATTTGAGCTGTTTTAGACAGCAGTTCCCATAAGTATCAACTTAATGTGACTATAGTTCAAAGCATCATGGAGGCCTACCAGTAAGACTATCATCATTTTAGTAGATGATCTTCAGTCTAGTCAGGGAAACATCTCTTTTAGTTCTCTTGGTCCATTCTGTGGTCTTTATAGTACTGGCCATGGTATGTTTCTGGGCTGCCATATTAGGAACGTGTGTTTAGCAGTTCTTTCCTGCAGGCAGGTCTCAAAAGGGAACTTAGGGACTTCCATTTGCTTCTTTGGTATAGAGCACAGGTGAAAACTAGCAAACTGGGGGGTCATATTACATTCCCTCCAGGAAACCTTGGAAGGTTTCACCCCACACTGCACCCACTCCCACAAAAAAGTAGTTCCTGTTTCAAAAAATGCCTAAATTGGCTCAAGGGACCCCTGAAATGTGGTGGCATAGCCACCGCCACCATCCCATATGCCCCCGAGAAGGCATTTGTGGGCAAATAATCTTTTTTTTTAAAAAAAAAAATGCAAAAATTGGCTCCTCGAGAGCCTCCAGATGTGGTGAAAATTTCTTCCGTACCTCCCAGTGTCATTTTGGCATGTTTTGAAACTGTGGGCCATATATGCCACTCTTTGTCCACACTTCATCTAGAGTCCCACAGATTCTGATCTTATTCTCTACCTAATTTGATGTGTACATGAGGGATGAGCTGCTCTCAAAATAGGAGGCCACTTTTCTGGTTGGCCAAATGCTTGAAGACCACACTTATTTATTTTCTTTGGGAAAAGTAATTTTTTTAACAACTACATATGTGTAAAATCTAGTAAAAACAGGATCCTTTTCCAATGAGGCCCTTGTCAACTGTAAATATTATCTGATCTAAACTGTGCCATGCATGAAGCACCTACTGAAGTGTCTGCTGATGTCTTGCAGAGCCCAGTGAGAGAGCCAGCCCACATCTTCCATGTAAAGAGAACTGTTAGAACAAAAGCACAAGGACTGTTTCAGAAACGCAAATGGTGTGCATACATAGAATGCTATGGTAAAATAGAAAGATCAAGATATTTGCTCTCTTTTAGTGGTGCTTCAACATCATCTACCTGAAATGAGCCACCTTGTGTTGCCTAATGGACCTGTAATGGAAAAAGTATTTGAAGAGGCCAGTGGAGGGGCAGGGTTGACCTTTATCTGCTGATTGTTCCTAAATAACACTTTATTTGAATATAAGTCCGAGCACAATCAGATCCATCTTATAAGTGGAGAGGTTATCCTTCATGCAATCTTTAGTTAGCTGTGCATTTAATTTTCAAATTAGTTACAGTTTAACAGGGTACTCTTGACACTGTACTGTTAATGCTACAGGAACTGTAAATATTCCTGATCATTCTAAAGACTTCTATTTACATTGTAGACTGAGCGTTCCGCATCATAGTCTAAGCACAGAATTGCTTCTTACTGACCAATTTCTGTGAAGCCTTAATGTACCTTTACAGAAAGTCATGGCAGAAAATGTAATAATTTGTGACTTTTACTAGATACCTTTTATCTACTTCATGACAAAGAATGTAAGTTTTAGAAGTAATAAATGATGGTACCTGAGGACACGTAATAATTTTAGAATGTGACATTATTGCTGCAGGTCACCCAAAGCTCTGAATGTAGGTAAAGTTAGCAACAAAGATATATTCTCTGATGCACTGGGCTTCCTCATGCTTGTGTGACCCATGTTCACTTAGCAAGGGAGAGGAAGTCATCTTTTCAGGAGGGATTGTTTCAGTCAGAAAACTAAAACTGCATACAGTTGAAAAATAAGACATAATCATGGAGGTGGCTTTTAATAACCTGAGGTTCACTTCCTTTTTCAGCAACCTGAGCTAGGGAACTTCCTTCCTGTTCCAGATGTGTGGCTTTAAGACTGGATGGGAGTGGATGTAGGATGAAAGGTTAGGAGAAACTGGTTCAGTTTCTAGTTCATCTGCTCTTTTTGTATGCTGTTTGAAAACACTGAAATTCTGGACCATGCCAACAACTATCAGGTCAGAATGCACAGGGAAGCCATCGAAATCCACAAATACTTGGACAACTTCAACAGGAAAGAAGAAACCCTTAAAGTAAACAAGGTTTGGCTAACAGTCTAGTAAAATAGAAAAATCCGCACTCAGCAAATGCAAATGAGAAACCACCCAGGATCAGGGGCTTTCCCTGCAGACAATGATCACCAATTAGCAGACAATAATCCTCTTTTGTATATCCTCCCATCCTGAGGCCCTGCCATCAACAACAGAACAAGTCACAATTTACATGAGAATCACTCTGCCCTACCCAGGATCTCACAATATATCCCACTCTCTTCCATTCCAGTATTCTCTGAAGATGCCAGCCACAGATGCTGGCGAAACGTCAAAAAGAAACTCTTCTAGAACATGGCCACACAGCCCGAAAAACCCACAAAAAATGATCAATATAATTGTTTTTTCTTTGGCAAAACAACTAAAAAACATATTTTATGCTCAGTTAGGAACATCTAAGTCATTAAAACATTCCTAACATCACAGTTTGGCTTTTAGGATTAAACAGTAAATTATCAATTGATTAATAACCATAGTACAATTATGTGCTGAATATAAAACGAGCTATTAAGAGAACATGTCCACAACAAAAAAAATTAAATATCAGTTTGACGACTGAACCAAAAAGAATATTGTGCCACTTTAAAGACTGATACATTTTATTTTGAGCTTTTGTGGAGTGGAATTCATTTGCATCTTAAAAAATGGGCTGCAAATTCATGAAAGCTTATAAACAGTTTATATTTCAAGATGCCACAAGACTCTTTGTCTTTTTTTGGTCAGTTTTCCGTTATTTAATGATCTCATTTACCTGACTCAAAACATCCCATTTCTGTTCACTGGAGCTTGCTCCCCCAAGTACTACAATGTTTATGCATTCCTTGTTTTGCGATGTCTAGTTTCCCCTGATTAATGCTTCTCACATTCCATGCTCCTGTAATATGTGTTGTGCAGCTTCGGATTTTCCTTTCACCTTTGAGCAATCGGCAGCTGAACGTCTTTTGGGCCTGAGTCCAGTTGCATCATTAGCCACACCACTACTTGTAGTTGTTCTTTGCTGTACCCTGGTAGTTCTTTGAGTGCCATCCGAATTGGGTGTTTCATCTTCTGCCACTATCTCTTGTTTCATTTTGAATTGTCTCATCATGTGGCTTTGGTGGCAAAAATAAAAAAAAAACATTCAAAAGGGTTTTACCGTGCCTCCTGCACACTACTAATGTATTAGCTATGGTGCCACCGCCAGTATAATACCACCACCTCGCTAGTGCTGCTGCCCAGTAGGTGTTTGACACATTTAGTGCAATTCCTCAGCAAAAGCCTTGTCTGAAATGAGAGTCTCTACCAGCAGTACTGCTACTGTTAGTATAGTCTCTTACCTCACAGGAGCATACTATCCCACTACCATGGAAAGGTAGTGCCATTGGTGGGAGATAGTAATTACTCAAGTCTAAAATTGCAGAAACACAAATTGTGTTTTATGGTCCAAATGATGGCTGTGAGCAGTTGATTAGAATTATGAAGTTGTAGTAGCCACTCATTTGCTATGTATTAAAAGCCTTAATTCTGTTATAGTGCTTGTACGAGACTTTTTGTTACTTTCATGTGTCCTGATATTGTGATGGAAGTAGTTGTAACAATCAGTTGCAGCTCATAGTAAAGCTCAAAACCTGCTGATGCAGTTAAGTCACCAGATAGATCATTGACCCATCTGTAAGACTCTGGCCACTTCACAGATAAAAAGCTAATGTTCTATTGGCTACTCATAGTAGAACATATTGAGAAATAGTGTAATAATAGTGTAATAATTAACAAAGGTAATGGAAATATCTCTTTGGAGTTCTAACCTGTATATCTCAGTTGCAGGTTTTATCTTCAGTTGTGTTAACTCTTTTTTAAAAAGAAAAAGAAAAAAAATGTAACACAGGATCAAAAGAAAAATTTAAAACTGCTTTCTATAAAGCATTACAAAACTATAGACTAGGGGACATTTATTTAAGGCCTGTAGTCCTAGAGTTTTTAGTTTTAAATTCTAAAATGTGTTTCATTTTAAAAGCAAACAGATGACCAGAATAATAAAAAATCTGCTTCTCTGTCTGAAAAGCATAATGCAGATATCCTGTCTCTCTTTGGTTTTCATTTGGAGGCTACATTTGTATGGGATCTGTGTCAAAAAGTCAACTTAGACTCGTCATTGCAGTTCTTTGGATTGATTTCAGTTTATTTAACCTGAGGGTGTGGGCAAGGTCTGCCGTCCTTGCCCTTCTTGGCTTATGCTAGTGAAGTGATTAAGATTGATCAACTGGGTGATGAGTGCTTTGTAGGCCTAATTTGGGCATAATACCATATCACACTTGTGTGTGTGTGTGTGTGTGTAAATATATAAATTCATTTAAACATTTCTGTCTCACCTCTACAGTGATATCTCAGAATCACATGCAATTAAAACAATATAAATAGTTTAAAACAATTCCACATAAAACAAAAAATAATTTAAATAGAATAAAAACATATATTAAAAATGACTAGGCTAAAACAGGAGGGAGGAAATGGTGTGCACAGGAGCATGCTGCCATTATGGTCAATGGGGCTTGAATATCCTTTTTTTCTTTTTTTTTCAATTTTGTGGGGGAGGTGTTTCAGAATTGATCCCTATGAATGGGGAGGGACAACTGTACTGAAATTGGAGATAATTGAACAGCAGTTATTTGAAATATTGCCATTTTAGGAGCTTGCTCACATCTGTGATATGATAGCTAAGGGAAAACATTTTTCTTTCTTCTTCCTGCCCGTCTGTGAAAACTCTGTTGTTGTTTTTTTAATGAAATCTGAGGTTCTGGTTATTTTTTTCAGGTCAAGCACAAGTGTGCTTTTCTTATTTAGATGATTTTCTGTTCTGAATTGATTTTGTATATATAGTATATAGATCAGCATTTCTTTTTGCCAGTAAGCACACACATGTGTTGGAATATGCATATTCCTGCTGCATGGGGTGGGTGGGTGCATTTCTCATAAAATGCAGCAGTTTAAGAAGGATGAAACCACTCTCAATGCACTGCCTCACATTGTTGGTAGTGTTTTGTCTCTTCCATTCAGGAGGAGATAGAAGGTGAAGAATTGAGTAACTGGCCCAAAATGAAATTATTACTAAAATATTTATAGTGATATTTAACCATCGTGTTAATAGGTAACAGTTGTATAAGAAAAAGGCAGATATCAGTGTATTCAGAGAAACACTAAGGTTTATCAAATACTTTCTAGGTGGAGAATGTGAGGGATGTCTACGACCATCTCTAACAACAGAGGTGGGCATACTCAGTAGTCACAGAATACTGCATATCTTAGGACAGGAGATGGAAAACCAGAGGAGAGGAAGAATAGAAGGGAATATTCTGAATGATGGCATGACTGATTGACTGGATGAGCATCCACTCTATAACATTTTGTTGTTGGCCCTACCTGTAATTGTTAGCTTTTCTTTGCTGAGAAGACATCTTGTAGCTTGAGGAACTCCTTTAACCTTTTCTGTAGATGTTATTCACGTTTCTGCTACGCTGAGTTTTAGATGGACATGTGTGAGATCTTAATAGCCCATGTATGTGTGTGTATGTGATCTGAATAGCGTGCTGGACTGAAGGTAGAACTATCTTGTCCTTTTTAAGCAGGAACGACCAATTTGTCTGTACAAGTTGACACTTCCAGTTTGGCTAGAGATGTTCTTCTTTAGTTGCATTGTTGATATGTGCCTTCAAGTCATTTGTGACTTCTGGCAACTTTAAAGGGAGTCTATTATGGGGGTCTGGGGAGCTGAGAGTATGTGGGTTTCCATGGCCGAGAGGGGGATCAAACCCTGATCTCTAGTTTCAAACACTGTGTACATTGTTTGCAGATATATATTGAAATTGAAATTTATTATTATTACGGTCAGTGACCAGCAAAAGAAAAAATTATGGTGTTGAAATTGAAATTATGGTGTTCTTAATGGTGGGGAAGATGGATTATCACCTGTCGCTAGGCAATTACCTTGCTGAATTGCTGTGAAGTTGTGACAGCACAATTGTGCCTTCACTAAGAATAGATAATACAGTGTGCCCTTGCTATCCACGGGGGATCCATTCCAGATCCTCCTGCAGATAGTAAAAAAGCGGGGCCTTAAGTCCCGTCCCTTTCAGTGTATGCGCACACCCATTTAGAAAGCTTGTCATCCGTGCGTGGAAGCTTAAACCTGCGGGTAGCAAGCTTGCGCTTGACACGGGCGCATTGTATTTCATACGAGGTTATAAATGTAGTCAGTCCAATGTTGGCTTAGATGTGAGTGCCAATGTGACTGCAATTTCTGACTGCTCAGAAGGAAGTCTTGTATAGTTCAGTGACACTTATCTCCAAGTGTATATATAGGATTTGCAGCCTTTGGCAGTTTCAATAAAAGCAGACTCCATACAAGAGTCAAAAAAAAGTTTAGTTAAGCAGAGTGAACAAATGCTTCACTGCCCAGTTCTTATAAACATAATGACAAAGACAGAATCTTTTGCACACAGTTTTTGTGGGAGATTGTAGTAGGTGATTTCTAATGCCACTTATTCTGACTATTAAAAATGATACTGCAACTCAAACAAAAAGTGAAAATTGGTGAATATCAAAACGCTGGTGTAATTTGCAGTGCCTCATACTATGGTGAAATGTCCTAGACCAGTGTCTTGGGAGAACATTGGGAGAAGATGAACTAACAAGCACTGTGTAGCAACAGGTAGGCTTAGTAAGTGACATGGTCTGCTGGAACATGGAGAGTTTCCAAAGTAAAAGAGAAGTTGCTCTTTTATTATGAGATCAAGAAGGACTATTGTCATTTTGTCCATACTCCTTATTGTTTAAAACCATCTTCTTACACTATTGTGCCAAATTATCAAACCCTTAAGATTTCTCTCATCCACTAATGGATTTTGAATAACATTGCAAGCACTGCTGTAGCCTAAAGGCAATTATTTTTCTGTTTGAATAATGAAGCCTACTAACATGCTGAACTCTTTAATGAATCATCTGAAGCCTATATTCCATAGAGTCTCATAATTAAAACATTTAGTTAATAAATGAAGTATGTACCGTGTCCAATATTAAATGTACTACAGTTACCACTCCACCTTCGTGGGGATTGGGGGCACAGGGCCCCCGCAAAAGTGGAAAAACCATGATTATCTTTAGGTCCCTAAACAAGCATGCTACCAACTCCTGTAAACAGTGCCAGCCTGTCACTCTATTTCCCACCTGGCCACCAGAATGCCTCAACCAGATTTTAAAACTCTTTCCAGCCCATCGGTCTCTGCACCCCAGTCCTGTTCTTCCCAATCCACCTCCTCTCAATCTCTGTTCCAAAAGAGCCAGCCAGGTTTTAAACCCCTGCCCACCCCCTCAATCTCCTGTCCTTTCAGAAGAGCCAGTCAGGAGATCAGTGGGCTGGAAAGGGGTTTAAAACCTAGCTGGCTCTTTGGAAGAAGAGATTAGGAGGAAGTGGATTGGGAAGAACATGAGCGGGGCAGGGAGATAAATGGACTGGAAAGTGGTTTAAAACCTGTCTGGCTCTTTTGGAAGGATAAGAAATTGAGAAGAGGTAAAGTTAGTTAAGGAGCAGCTTACAAACTTGGGAATAGCCAAACCTGTGAATGTGAAACCCACGAATGTAGAGAGCCAACTGTACACCTGTAGTACAAATGAATTTGGAAAAAAAACTTAAATGGCTATGGTTCTGTGCACTGAACCCAAGTAGGCTGTTTACCTTAGTAAGTCCTCTGTTGCTTTTGAACTCTACAACTCGAATATAGCAAATTCCATCCCTTTGATAGTAGGTCAGTGCCTACAATTTCATCATGACTTTTGTCAAACACTGCATAGCCTTTGATCTCTGCTTTGGCACTGCTGTTTCCAGTGGCATTTCATCTTTCACAGAGTTTGTGATTTATGATTAGCTTGACTGATCATTCTTTTCCCATCCCATCTTTAGGATTTTATTTCACTGTTTAGCCTTATAATACAGTTGTCCCTCCATTTTCGTGGATTTGAAGTCGGTGACCCTCGCTTATCTGCGAGGGACAAACGGAGGGGCACAAAATGGGGGGTGCGCCCCATGGCACAGACCCACTCGTCTCTGTGGACACGCATCTCCATTCAAGCCAATAGGGCTTGAATATTTGTATTTTTCCTTTTTTGCGGGGGGTGGTGATGTCCGGAATGGATCCTCCATGAAAAAGGAAGGGCAGCTGTAGTTCAGTAATGCTGAACAAAGTTCTCAGTGCTGTATAATTTTGTTGTTGGTTTATTTTATCCTTATTCATTATGTCCCTTATGAACCTATCTGCAATCAGCATGTTTTATACTCTTCATAGAATCATAGAATCATAGAGTTGGAAGAGACCACAAGGGCCATCCAGTCCAACCCCCTGCCATGCAGGAACTCCCAATCAAAGTATCCCTGACAGATGGCCATCCAGTCTCTGCTTAAAGACCTCCAAGGAAGGAGACTCCACTACTCTCCGAGGGAGTGTGTTCCACTGTCGAACTGCCCTTACTGTCAGGAAGTTCCTCCTAATGTTGAGGTGGAATCTCTTTTCCTGCAGCTTGCATCCATTGTTTCGGGTCCTAGTCTCTGGAGCAGCAGAAAACAAGCTTGTTCCCTCCTCGCTCTTCGCTAAGGATGGGAATCATATAGCTTTCCAGATATTGTTAAACTTCAACATCTAGTATTCCTCACCTTGGCTATGCTGGCTAGGTCTTCTGTGCTGTGAAATCGTGGGACATGTAACTTGTTGTTGCACCAGAGGTCTCTGACAGAAAAGGCTAAATACCTCTAAAATCTACAAATCATAGGATTCCGTAGCATTGAACCATGACAGTTAAAATGGGATCAAACTGCATTATTTCTGCAATTTAGATGCAGCCTCAGTCAGCTCCAAAAGAGTTACACAGCAGAATTGTTTCTTTAGAAGAGTCTGCCCAGCGTATCTCTGCCCGAAAACATTTATCTGTTTTCCTCCAAGGATTTAATTTACCATCATATATATATGATATGTTTGTGAACCTATTTATTTTGTTCTGGAACTGAGTGTAGTTCCAGGCCTCTCCAAGGTATTTCTTTTAGTGCTTAGTAAAAACAAACATTGCTGCTATAGCATAAGCTTTATTGGTAAACGATCCAGCAGACATTACACAACAGAAAAGCATGCCAGCCCTTTTGCAGATAGGGTCCAAGGCCCTTTCACTGCCAATGGTAGAATTGTGCCCCAGACAAACTCTACCACTATCCCTTGATCAGCAATCAAATCAATTCCCAATCGCTGGGCATATGGGGATCCCATGACCTGGGATGCACCCCGTCAAGGCAAAGCCAATGGAAGATGGGGTTGCAAGGATTATATAGTGCAGAGGCAAAGCAAGAAAACCAAACTGCACAAGTGTGACCCACCCCCTCCCCTGTGAACTGTACAAGCAGTTTAACAACAAAGAGGCATTTACTTTCACATTCTGTTCCCAGCCTTCATGTCTTTCTCAGGCTCAAACTTGCAAAGATAATGCAAAGAAGTATCCAACAAGGTCACTAATACAAATGAATCTTTTCATGCCACTAGGCAGTTGTTAACATCTGGCCATGATGCTAGATTGTATGATCCTATTTAGCCTTCTTGCACCAATTTTGGTTTTAAAAAATGAGCATTGAATGAGGTGTGGAGTATGTTGTGATTACCAATGGGAATTCCAGTATACAAAGGAAATAGTAGAGTCAATAGTAGGGTTTGTGTTTTAGTTAGGGCTAGCAGTAGAGTTCAATGAACACTTTTATTTCCTGAATCTATAGAGAATCCTAGTGCTCCCCTCCTTCATGGAGCCAACTATTGACAAATGGAGTATGCCACGTCTGCTTGGCATCATGGTTCACTACAAAATGGCATGGGACTTTTTTAAAATTAATTTTATTTTATTTTTTTGGTGGGAGGGGAGTATGTTAATGACTGGAGCAAAAAAAAAAAAAAAAAGTACCCCTGTGGCAAAAAGATTTGGCTGGACAATTCTTGCCCCACTTTTTGTTTTACTTGTTCTTTTAAACAGGATGTATCAAATGACTGAAATATGGGACTTTTCTTTTTGTACTTTTGATAGTGATGCTGCAGAATATCTGCACTGTAGATCTAGTCCTATGTGGCAAGTGGAATGAGGGACTAAAAATGTCCCATTCTGGCCCATAAGGATTAAATCTCAGTTCAAGAAACTATTGACTTCATTGTTGTTTCAACCATTAAGCAAAAACATTTTAATCATTTGCATATGGTACCTACTTTCATAATCCTTTAGGTTTTTTTCTTTGTCTTTATATGTGTATGTTTTTATACATACATTTAGAAAGAAGAAAATGTTCTTTATCGGCCAGAAATATGGAGGTACCTCTTTAGGGAGTACATAAGGTCATTATTCAACTAAAGTTAAATACATTTAAATATTAAATGTAGTTGTAAAATTAGGCTGTTTTGTTAAATTATATATTTATCTTCAGTCAAGATATTCAGAATATAAGGTTTACATGTAGATGCCCATCCAGATTCTGTGTTTAACTCTTTCCCATGGAAAACGATAGATTAAAGTCCTTAACGTTGACAGATTATGCCATTATTGGGTTGCCCCCTGGCTACAGCATATATTCTAAAATGCATGGCTCATCCAGTCAACCGTTATGTGCTTTTCTAGGAGCTTGGTGACCTCTAATGGACAGCTAAAAATCTGCAATATGTACTTTCTGATAAAATGAAAGCAAAGTGTGCTTGTTATAGCTTGGTTTGACTTCCTGTTCTGGAAAAGGTTACTGGAAATAAATAAATAGCATAAATATTATGTATATTTAATAATTTTTGTGTTAAAATCATTTGCAGGAGATCACACATCTGAAATTCTTATTACATATCTTGGGCTCCTGATTTCAAGTGTATGGCTTCACAAATCCATCAAGATATGTTTTCCCATTGCTTCCACAAACACTTGATGGGAACAGATGATACTTCATGCTTTCAAAATTAAGCCTCAAGATACGGATATTGTGGAAAGCAGACTGTTATCTCAACCATTTGGAAATTTCTTCACTGCCTCTGTCATTTCCTTGTGCTCATACTATTTAATGAAACTGTATGCTTTACTGAGTGTTAAGAAACACAACTGAGTTGTGGAGGCAACATCATTTATACATTTAAAAGGCTGATACCACCTTGTTCATTATGACTCTTCGTTGCAGACACAAATGTAACAAGCTACTCCCTATAATAGTCATGTTTCCTTTTTCACAATCACATAGTAAAAGATAGAACAATTTTTAACACTTCACAATATTCTAGGATGATTAAAACATAAACAACAATATAAAATTATCTCTTAATCTGTAAAATACATGAAATGTGATGTATTTAGTTATATAAACTGTGAGTTTTGTTTTGAGTATTCATTATTGTATTACATGAATTGTCTGCATAAAAATGTGAATTGGTAGAATTACATGAATTTCTTTGGATACCCTATGAAACATTTAGATTGCTATCCTTGAATGAATTATTTGGAAAGTTAAGAATAATTTAAAATGACATTTTAGGCATTTCTTTTGTGAAATGAATTAGTGTACTTGTTAAAATAAGTTGTTTTCTCCATAATTAACTAATTGAAAGAAAAACATGTCTAGATCCCCTCAAATTCATATTTTCTTTGGTGCACCCATCCTCCCAACTTTATTAAAGAAACCCAAAGAAGATATATATTCAGCAGCTACTACTGAAACATGGAAAAAGCTCTGTCTTTCATTTGCCAAAGATACTTTTACCCTTTATACGAGAAAATGTAAATGTCCTGATCATGCAGAACATCAAATGCCAAACAGTGAAGCATTGTCTATCTACTCCAAAGATCAACTCATACCAAGCTTTAGAACAAAATGTGAGTTGGTAAATTTGACAGCCTGTGCAGCTGATGCTGAAAGTATAAAATCCTTCAGCAGTGAAAACAAGATAGGTGAGTCAACTGGCAACATTTGTCACGTCTCTGTAAACATAAGCACAGAGAATCAAATGAACCATCTTGCTTATGAGCATCTTCTCAATCCAGTGAAAACAGATGAAGAACAAAGCAAACAGTCTGAAGACAATGAAAGAGCTGCCAGTTACATGATACATAATCACTCTGATTTTTCTCCCTTACCTCCCAGTACTAGTACTGTCAGTAAGAGTGTAAAGTCAATGGAGCAGGATGAAAAGTCACCAGCCTTTCAGTGTGATCATTGCCAACTGCTGGGTCAGTACCTGACAATACATTGCCCACAAATAATGAACAAATCAAAGACTGAAAAACCACTGCATGTGTGTGCAAGCCTTGGAGTGTCAACAGACACTGAATACCTTAGTATTCTGACCTCAAGTCAGGTTGCTTTTCTTTCTGGAACGCAAGCTGCAGGACAAAATCACACTCAAAGCAAATCTGCAAAGGACAAGGGAGTGAAATTGGACAAACCCTGTAAGGATAATGAAATAGTATCAGATCCACTTATCCAGTTAAATGAAAATGCTAGCACATATGCTGACATAGCTGAGATAAATTGTACACAAAATTATGACAGCTCTCCTGAACTTTTTGATTCCAGTAGTCCTGTGAAAGAGAACTCAACTTTGAAAGAAACTAGCCTGGAGAAAAATGGTGGTGTGCCCACCCATCATTTGCGTTCACCTGATAATAAATGTAATAATGAGTTCTGTCATACTGAACCACCAAAGATAGGAACACTCTGTTCCCAAGGAGACTGGTCTGCTAAAAGACCCCGAGCATTTGGAGATACCTTACCTACAACTAACTTTAGAAGAGGTGACCATCAGCAATCAAAGAAAGCCAAGTCAGACTATTCTTCCATATGTCCAGTTGTACCAATTAAGGAACAGAGCATTTTAGGATACAAGAAAGCTCAGAAGTACCCATCCTTACTTAAAGAATGTCTCTGCAAAGGCCAGAAGTACACTGTCTTAGTCACAGTATTGCATCCTTGCCATATCAAGGAAATACAGATCAAGTCAGGAACTAAATTGCCTTCAAATGTTCCATTAGCCACAGTAGTAGTATTTGATCAATCAGAAGTACAACGAAAGGTGATGTTATGGAGAGCAGCAGCATTTTGGTCACTTACAGTCTTTCCTGGAGACATCATTCTGCTTACAGGTGAGATGGGAAACATTGTTTTCAAAATATATTTGTTCAAGAGTTTGAGTCTCACCTGAAAGAACTGGATTTTGTATGCTTAATTTTGTTAATTACAAAACTTAAACAAAGCTCTAGGTTATGCTCTTTGAGAAAATCTTGATTACGAGCCACAAGTAAGGAGTAAAATAGGAACTATTATGGCCACATTAACATGATAGCTTCCAATTGGCTTCAGAGCTGCTGAAGCACCAAAACTTAGCAACTTGTAGAGATGCAACCAGTTTACTCTGTGAAATGTCTTCAGTGCATTTAGGGGCAGGATAGAAACTGCTATCTGAATCTTATTCATTACCTTCCTCACAGAGTCTGTCATTTATGTCCGATTCAAATGGATAAAAGCATTTCATAGCCTAAGCATAATTGCAGTAAGTAGCTTTACATCCTTGTTATGCTCCTTTATCTGAGATCCTATAGATGTTTTTTGTGTTTCCAAGATCCTTTCTTTTACAGAATGTCATTGTACAGTGCTGTGGACTGAGGAACAAGAGCGTATTTAAAAATAGAACAGAATTCACAAGAGAAGCCATTTAAACCTGGACCTTGTATAGCCATATCTCTTGTAAATATGAGTTTAAAAATATATTCAGGAGTTCTGTCCTGACATATGGAAAAGTCATTTCTGCTGTCCTGCCCTACAGCCAAGGTTTCATAACTATATGAAACATCCAGGATATGATAGTAATATGAACTGGAGCTCAACCAGTTCAGGAATTTTTCTGTTTTCAGTTCATAGTATCCATATGCTCAATTCACAGAATTGAATTGTGTAGGCTAGAGGAATGGAAATGCCCTGTGTGTGGCTTCATTTTAGGCCTGCATCCTAATGCTAACTATAATAATAAAGTCCAAATTGTTAAACAGAAATCAGTATTGGAAACTAAACCAGAGTTGGGAATCATGGTGTTAAATGGGCTTCTGTTTCTCATTTCAAAGGCAACCTCCATTTGGTATTTGCCAAATTGGGTTTAATGGTAAAGTATGGCTAAAATGGGGAGGAAGCATGGTGAGATTATTCCTCGTTTCCAGTTCTCAAAAAAGAAATTGAATTAAGTGGATATTTTTTCCCTCCCTCACCCCTTCTTTGACCAGTGGCCTTTTCTTCATTGCAGATGTGATTTTATATGAGAACTGCTGGTCTGGGGAAACAATGCTGCAATCCACCTTTACGAGTCAGTTACTGAATCTTGGAAGCTGCTCAACTGTTAATCAGAATGAATGTGAGAATTTATCAGTTGCATAGAAGCACTTCTTAATATTTACTATCATACTTTAAATTCAGTACTTTCCAGATTTTATCAAAATAGTGGTATGGTATCACTGCTTCTACTAATATTCATATTATAATTCAAAAACATTAGTCAAAATATTGAGTGTGGGAAGAGCACTAGGGTTTAGAAAACTTCTTGGCCTCTTTGTCAAGTAGTCTATGAAACATATCAAGATTTCAGTAAGGTATTTTTCTGTATTATAAGAGGCATATGAGTCTTGGGTATACACCTGCCCCCTCTGTCATGCTTAAGCTCGCAATACTTCACTCTGTGCACTATAGCCATCTATATCCAAGATCTTTCTGAAGTTTCTATCCAAACCACTTTTTCCATCCTAGTATAAATACTAGTTTCAGTGGGTGTGGATGAAGCACATACTGCAATTGCTTATAAATTCCTGATGAGAAAAAGAGCAGGGGATTCTTTAATGGAGAATAGGGCTAATGTGATGAAGCACCAGCATTTTCATAAAGTAAATTATCCATTTTAAAACAGGGATTATTGCCTTTGCTTGCTTGTTTATTACTTACAGCATTTTAATCCTGCTTCTCAAACAGTTACTGTCTTCTGAAAACTGCTCACATCACAGAGAGAGTAGTGTGTGATATCCCTTCCATTAGGTTTCCAAATTAAACAGACAATATTCTTAAGGGGGAAGGAGATGGAAAGAAAAGGTGGAGGGGGGGTGTCAGTTTGTCAAGGCCAGAAAAAAGTGGCTAGGGATAGTAGGTGTTTATAACCAGTTTGATCCAAAATGAACTACCTTTGCAGATGTTTTTGCCTAAAAATGTAACTTCTGAAGTTTATCTTTGTATTCATGAAAGTACAGCTAATACAAATGTCATTATTATTATTATTATTATTATTATTATTATTATTATTAGAAACTCTACTAGATATTTCAGTCTAGGATTACTGTAAAACTACATGGATGAAACTGAGAGGGAATTTTGATTTTCATCTGTTCCTCCCACCCCACCCCCAGTCTCCCATGTCGTGAATGTTAATATTCTCCAGGATTTGCTGGCATATGTGTCTTCAAGACATACCTATCTGGAAGCTCTCCCCCAAAGGAAGATACAGACCCTGAACAACATACAACATGCTCTGCTTCATCAACTTGAACCAGATATATTGGTGCATGCTGTCATGAAAATTGTTAACCTCACTGTCCTAACAGGTCAGTTGACTTTTTAATCCTATATTTCACTCCACTCCCAAATGTATGTTCTAAGGCTGAAAGGAGTGAAGTGGTTATGATAGTCAGATTTTCAAAACTTAAGGGAATTCCCCTCCTCAGCCTTCTCTGTCTGATAAAAACACCACCTGAGCACTTTGATACTGGTGTCTGTGCTGGGATATCTTCCTGTCTGCCAACTGATCCGATATCCTGTAGGTGTTTTTCAAGGAAAAAAGATGGCTCAGTCAATTCAAAGAGTGGTACTTGAAATCTTTTGAAGATAAAGATCTTAAATTGATTTATGAGGCCACCTGATGTTTTCTTCTTTATAAAAAGCCTTTTGATCCCACTGTGTGTGGAGTGCTCATCTGATTCAACAAAATAGTTTACCTGCAATTTTGAGTGATATCACAGTGTGGTGGCTCACATGGTTAATAATGGAGCTTGAGCTTACACTATGAGTCTTTAGCATTAGTGATGAACTTCATAGATAACCACAGAAGAAAAGTTTTGATTTCTCAAAATCAGTGTATGACTGGAGTTGACCTTATCCAGCAGGCTTCAGGTGGTAGCAGGTTCCCTTCAGCTAGACATTTCTGATTGTTTATGTAACTTGCTTGCTTACTTATTCCTCAATCCAGAAGTGAAATCCTTAGAATACATAATTTTTCCAACATTTTGAAAGAAATGCCCTTAGTTATAATTTTAACAGATTAAGGCCTTTCTTTATAATGCTAGTTCTAAAGTTTTGTCATTTTGAAAGCATTTCAAGTAGCACCATCTATGATGAGATTTTCAGTTTATTAAATTTTAAGGAAAGCAACTGCTACATCCATTTGTCTATAAAACAAAATTCTGTGGCGAGGATCTAAAGTCCCACATTTCTTATCCTTTTTTTCTCTCTCTCTCCTTTAAATTTGTAAAATAAGCCTTAACATATCTCATAGTAACCTCTTTTCCCATTGTTGAAATCAAGGGGGTTATCAAAACAGTTTGTGATCTGTCACAAAACTCTGCTGATGAAAGGGGGAAATATGTATATTTTGGGGAAAAGATGTGCAGGAAATGCTGACCAGCCATCAGCATGTACTTTTTTCCTAATTTTGGATCTTAACAGGTTTTGAAAATCCTACCATTTAATATGGTTCTGTTTCCCTAAATTCTCCTGGATGTATACAATCTTTGTTAGATAGAAAATTGGATTTTTTTCCTCTATTGTGTATGAATTGCATACCAAACCTTTATTTAAGGTAAATCTCAGTGTATTCAAGTATTCCTGTTCTTTACATCTTTGTAAAACATTATTTGTAATTTTCTAATTTTAGATTCTACATATAGTTTCAAAGGAGAAAGAAAAAGAAAAATTATTTTAACAGTGGAACAAGTCAAGGATCAGAACTATACCTTGGTGTTATGGGGAGCTTTAACAGCCCTCTATCATCAACTTCAAAGGAAAAGAGGTAAAAAAACAACAAATGACTATTTAATCTTTGCAATACTTGATAAATTATGTGCTTATGCATTCTGTTGTTAATTTGAATCAGAAAGGGGGAAATTATTTGGGATGCCTATCTTTCTTCCCATTTTAGTGTGAATAACCACTTTTTCTGCATGGCAAGTCTTTGTCCAATACCTGGCTGACCTTTCCAACCTAATAATCTTGCACATTTTGCAACTAAATTTCAACTTTTCTCCAAATAGTTACTGGCTAAAGTCTTTCACATGCCACAGTCCTAAAAAATCATCTTGTCCTCCCAGCTTGTCCTAGAAACTAGGAAAAGAATGCCTGCTGTTCTGATGAGCATGTGAAAAGAAGGCCTTTACATTGCAATCTCTTGGAGGGGTAGTATGCCTCTGTGCCCACTACACAGTTCACCCTTGAGAATCTTTTTAGGTGAATCTGGGTCTAGAAGTAGATCTTTTTGACCTCATTTGTCTTCATCAATTACTTTGTTTTTCTACTTAAGTAATCACCCCACTGTCTGTATCTAAAATCTCAGCCTGCAAACAATGTGAACCATAAAAAGTTGTTATTCTGCCTAACTCTGTCTGGGTAGAGTTTGTTGGTATAATGCTAGAACACAATAGAATCCTGGAAATTGGCTTTATATATACATATGTCATATGTTTTAAAGATATATTTTTAATATCACCTTTGATAAAGTGTTCTATGGTACTGTCTAAACTGTTTATCATGGGTTGGATCCAGATTTAATGGTGGTAAAGAGTGCACTCATTGAAATTTCTGGGATAGCTAAATCATGACTAATGTAAAATGTGTGTTATAAAGATTATTTATATCTGGATTTAACCTATAGTCCTGCATGATAAATTAATTCCGATTGAAGCAAGAAAAGAAACATTTAGGTCTGTAAAGTCATGATACATGTGAGTAGCATATAATGTTTGTCAAGAACTGGCTCTTTCCTAAAATCATCAACAACTTATTTCCCAAAGTTATTCAACACCAAATAAATCTAGTTGTGTTCATAAAGAGAATGGTTAATATCAAAGGATATAATATTTATTTCCATCTGTTTGGGCTTTTGGGGGTTGGGAGAGGATAGCTCCCCAAAATTTTGTTTTGGTTGTTATTCCTTTCTTTGCACTAAATCTTGAACCTTAATTTATATTTAATATGTTGTGGCTAATTTGAAATTTCTAACATCAGGTTTAATCATTGAAAGACTATTTCTAAAATTTAAGATAAGACTTGTGTTCTTAACTGTCCAAACAGCCATCTCTGTTAGACAAGTCTACATGTTTGATTGTGTCAGGACAGCCAGGATCCAGAGTTCACTTTCTGCCAGCCAGGACTGTAGGTTATGACAACTGACTCACAGTAGGATAGCATGTGATAGCCATTCATAAAACTAAGCCTAGGAAAACAGCTGAACATGTGATGGTCACTTGTGCTGGGAAATGAAGTATTTACAAAGCATTTTACAGTACATTCTGGGAGAGAGGTTCAGTACATATGATAGCATTTTTTCCTAGTATAAACAAAGTTATCTTGGGCACAAGCCTTATCTAATACTTGTAGAACTATTTTATATTTATAGAAAGTTTGAGGTATGTTAATCCACAAGAAAGTCAAAATGGAAATTTAAGTTTTAGAGGTTGTTTTAATGCATGGAAAGTGCAGCCCATGGTCTGCATGTGATCTCTGAACCCTATTTCTGGAGCTCTTGAAAACACCCCCGCCGGCACTGCTTTCTTTTCAAAAAGGAATTCAGCAAGATTTGTAGATCTTCCCCCCCCCCCCCACACACACAAAATGCATGGAAACATGTAAATACTCCCCTCACCCCCAAATGCCCCACCCCAAATACCTCCATTTTCTTTTCCAGTCCTGCTCAAAACGGTGAAAGGAAGTGAAAGGGACTGCTGAGGAAAATGGAGGTATTTGGGCTTGCATGAGGAAGCTGGGAGGAATTGACAGTTGCCAACTCCTGCCCTAATGCAACATTTCTTTTTAGAGAGATTCTGCAAAGATTTTTCCATAGTAGTTGTGGTCATTAAACTATAAACCACACTGTTCAAATATCACCCCCGCTCTGAATTCCCCAGATGGCCTTTGCTAGCTTGCCTTTTCACTTTTCATATGAAATCCAATAGGAATGAGCCCAAGTTGTACCATATGTGTCCAGTATGGGAAGTGACCATGGCAATTCAACCTATGCACTTTGGATTCTATGCGAAGTTAATGTTCACACATAGACATCTGATGGGAGATGCATTTGCTGGGCAGCACTGGTGGCTGTAACCTTCCTTCCTTCATTAGCTGTAGCAGTTCCCATTCAACAAGTTTGTTGCAACCAGGCTGCTCAGTGTGAAGAATTTATGAGAACTCAAAATGCTATGTAGATTGTGGTAGTGGTGGTGTGCTTTAAAAGAAGACTTTTTTAAAGTTTCATATAAAAAATTTACTGACTTCTCACCAAGTACCCTCTCCTCCCTGAGTCTTTTGTTATATTCTTTATCTCTGGCACAGTGCTCTGGGCAAAGCTTTCTGCAAATATTAACAGCGTATTGGAAGGAAAAATCCATACTGGTGGTGTTTCTTCTTTTTACTTAGATCATATCTGGGAATTTAAATACCTCTTTACAAAGCACAATCTTGTCTCTGGTGAACTTGAGTTGCACACAACACCCTGGTCAACTCTGGAGTGTCTCTTTGATGATGACCAAAGAGCTGTCGAGTTCAAAGAAAAGTTTGAAAAGGATGCCAAACCGTTAATGAGGGTGACTTCTGTTGCTGCACACCTAGTGGAGAAGTGTTCTGGTGAGGTTTGACTCAATATTGGTTGAGAATTGTTGGGTATTGCTTTATTTTGGCACTTTTCTTGCCAAAGAGCTTGGGGCAGATCATGATAGTTAAACACAAAACAAAGCACACAGATACAGGCAATATATCTAATTAAATTAAAATATCCACTCCTTCCTTATCTTGGAAGTGCTACTGCTAGGGAACATCGTCATTAAAAGCACTTAACACAGGCTCATAGGTGAAATAACACAGGCTCATAGGTGAAAGGAGTTCCGCAACTGTGGCAGGTCTGGGGGAGATACATCTCCAAATGCTCTGTAATGATCTTTATTTTTTATTTTGAAACAAGCCCTATGTGTTTTGGCCTGTTTTAATATTTTAATGGCCTTCTTGGGGGCTATAGAAAAACAAATACAAATAGCAATGAAAAATTAAAAATCAAAAGGACAGCATATAACAATACAGTGGTACCTCTACTTATGAAATTAATCCATTCCGACAGCCAT